>VZRW01012115.1:0-56649 GCA_013398125.1 Aegotheles bennettii
CTGCTGAAGAGAGGTGCAGGCAGAGGCTGCCAACTCCCCTGGGATGCAACGCCCACAGACAAAGAGTGATCCCATTCTAAGGAAGGTGACCATCCCTACCTCTTTGAACTGGGGGGAGGCCTTTATGGGAAGAACAAGCAGCTCCAAGTGCCCCTCAGTCTAAGGGGTACCAGAAGACACTGCTGATACCTGCACTCACAGCAAGCATGGTGCTAGATTGGGTTTGTTGAGAGGCAGCAATCTTCATAAGCCTTGCAAGAGAAGACCGTGAGGATAAAACAATGTGTGAGCTTTCTCCCACTTTTAGGCTAGCAGACAGGACAAAGAGCAACAGGGACAGAAACTGGAGGGGTTCACTTGAGAGTGAGCAAGCAAGCACATTCCTCTGGGGCCTCACTGCTCCCTTCTTACACCATTTTGATATGTGTAGTGCCTGAAAATTGCCACAACTGATCCAGCCCCTGCTGCAGCACAAGACAACCCTTCTGAAGGCCTCTAGCTCTTCTGATGGCACAGTGCAGAGGCTGTCCCAGGGCAGGACGCAGGCACAGCACAGGGGCTGTGATGAGTATTCAAAGTACAGGCTGGAGAACAAAACACCCATTTGCAGGGATTCTCACAGACCCCACTGTGCAAATCTCAACTGAGAGTGGTCTTACAACAGCAGAAACACCAGGCAGGCAGCAATTCAGTTAATGCAACACTCCTCTGTCTGGATTTATTCAACTGTGGGTCTAAAAACCACTTGCAAAAGAACAGAGTAGTTCCATATAGTAGAGAAGGGGTGAAACAGCTTTCAGCTGGGGTTAAAGCTATCTGAAGAGAGACATCGCCAAGTTATACTACATGGAAGTGTCTTGCATTGAGCTAAGTCAGTGTAAGTAAAAAGAAGGAAGTTACACCAAAAGATAAGCAACAGGTCCACCCATAGGATGGTTCCTGTTGCATTCCCAGGTCCCTGATATTGATTCAAGGCCAAAACAGTGCTTGGATCAATCAGCCTTGGATCAATCAATCATCTTTCCTCCAGAGAGCTCTGCAAGCACCAGCAGCAGCCTTGACCTATGCCTAGTGCGCCGCTCAGCAGCTGAAACAAGTGTCTACCATGGCTCATAAATTGCAATGTGGACTCCACCTTCCAGCTGATACTGGGAACCTGCGAGATCCTCAGCTCTCAAATGTTACATTACAGGACTGTATTTTTTTATCCTGCCCCCTACCTGTAAGGAACGCACTGCTTTTGGGATGTTCAACGTTCAAGTAAGCCAGAAGCTTCCAGGAACAAAGAACAGAAGTCAAGGTTGACAGAGAAGCAGATCTTCTCTGCTTGTTTACAGGTATGCCTGGGACAAGCGAGTAGACAAGGCTTTTGGCTGCATTTCAAGCAGCATGTGTAGCATAAAGATTCACTTGCAGAAGCAAAACCAAGACCCACCTCAGCTATTTCGGAAACAAATTGGACACTGCATGGGACTGAAGGGCCACGACAGTACAAATTAAACAAGGCAGAAGCACACTAGGGCATTCACATCTCACTTCCACCAGGCACAGCAGGGCGCAAACTCCACTTGATTTGAAAAAGAGAGGATTATAAATGCAAGCACCCACATCACTTCATCAGCATGCCATCTTCCTCACGTCAGTTTGCTGTGAAGTCTGTTACAGAGAGCATCCCACCTGCCGAGACCTCACCACTGGGGCAAACAGCAGCTCGTACCTTTTGCTCAGGACAGACAGATCTTCTACATCCACGCACAGGCGCCCTGGCAAGGATGAGTCAATTCAATGTTGTACAGGATGTCCAGCAGCTCCACGCCAGGCCCACCTTAGGAAAAGCCAGCTCCACCACAAATGGTAGCGTGGTGGACATTTTACTACATCTTTGGTTCAGAAGCACAGAAACAGAGAGAGGAGGTTGTCTGGTTTATTTTCTATAAGCTTGAGACATAGCAGTAGGGGTAAATACAGAGTTATTCTCAATACACAGCATTTCCAAAGCAAACACTCGGTAGATTGAGCAGGGTACTTCTAAAATAGAGTCCCCAAAGCATCAAGCATGCTGGAAGCTCATTCCAAACTGTCAATGAAATGATCCTGTGTGAAAGTACACCGCCAAATTAAAATTAAGTGTCGGTTATTTATGAACCAAGGACGTAAATTCATGGACCAAGAACAGCTCTGTATCCCATCATCAGCTTCTGACCTGTTGTGTCAAACAGCAGCTGTTTTACTTGGCTGTTCCCTAGGCTGTGAGAGCTGTGATTATGACTGTACTCAAGGTGGGAGTATGGTGACTTCTTAAATTTGTACCATCTGCTAACTTGCAATCACAGTCCACTTCCCCAGGACCAGCAGTGTAGCAGGTCCAGCATGCACTCTCCCAGCTCAAAGCCATGGAAGCACTTTGCAATGACACCAGGAGAGTAGTAAAAACAGGAAACTCCCCTCCCTAAGCCTTCCCCCTGCCAAGCTCTGCTACCAGAAGACAGAAATCCCCTGGCTGGGATTCAGTGAACGTGCACAACCTGCAGGTTATGACTAGATCAGGAACTCTCTCTGGAGGAACCTAAATTATTCTGCAACCTAGAAGCATCCTGGACTCAGTACATTCAGAAGCAGACTGTAACAAACCATATTTGTCCCACTGCATCATCAGAAATTACATCTCCTCATGATGGTCACGATCCTGCTCTGCTCTTTCCTCATTTCTTTTACCTAAGATAGTGTAAGTGCTTAAAAATAATAGGAACGTGTATTTAATTTATAATCCCAAATGTGCTGGTATGCTGGGAAGGAGAAGAGTCTTACCGAGCACCAGTAATTTTCTGGAAACACAGAAGGTGGTGTAGCAACTCAAATGTCACATAGAAAGGAGATTCAGCTTACACAGCTGCAAAGCCAAAGCATCAGTGGGACTCAAGAGAGTGAAAAAAAAATCAGTAAAAAAAAGTCATAGCAGAATTACGTTTTACAAAAGCTGTGTGATATTAAAAGCCACTATAAAATCCCAGGAGACCTTCTGTGCTTTAATAGAGCCTACAACTACTTCTGTATATTGTGATACATAGATTTTAGTCTTAAAAGCTTGGTTTTGGTCTGGATTTTCACACTGAAACCTTGCAGATAGTTCTCCATCAAACCACCAGTTAATACCTGGCTGTGCTGGCAGTTTAGCTGATAGCTACTGCTCGGGGGAAGAAAAGGTCTACTCGGCAAAGTGAACCTACACCAAAACAAACAGGGCACCACCAAGACACAGACTGGAGCGGAGACACTCTGACTGCTGAAGCACACACCCTGAGTACCTGGCAGTAGTTACTACATACATAAACAGGCACGTTACATATGTGTCTGTGTACAGAGAGAGTGAGTGCACACTCAGTTACAAGCACAACAGTGGAGTGGATATAAAGCCACACCAGCCAGCAGCACTAAAGCAAAGGTTTGAACCTCAGAACTACTGCCTTCAATGGACTTCAGGTCAGGCTCTGAGTTATTGCAGAGGACAAGCTGCAGGTTTGGTTACACCTGCCAGCTTTCCAGCATCACCTTGTCCTAACTGGAAACCATTCTGATGTATACCCGGTTTGTGATCAACCTGTGCTGGAGAAAAGAAGAGAAACCTTAAACATCTTCTCTACAGCTGGAGCAGGTGACAGCATCAGCAGCATTTGAAGGAATGCCTTACAAGGGATGCTGCTGCTTGGCTAGGACAAGCCAGCAGTTCCCACGTGTGTGGTGGCCTCCAGGTGAAATAACCACTCTGGGATTATCCAGTTTATTAGGACAAAGCGCAGTAGCCACAGCTAATGACAGGATTGGAAGGCTGATGCTGTCACCGTGTCTGGTCTCATGCTGGGCAGAGCTCTTCCACTAACTGTGGCTGGTTCTCTTGGGGTGCAAATTCCTGCTAGCAGAAAACAACCATTTGCATATAAATACCATGGGCCTGGCTGAGAAAAACAAAGGGACCATCGGTGCAACCAGCTACCTTCATCTTATTGCTTCTCCAGACATGAGCAGAGAAGATATTCTCCAAAGGATTTGCTATTTGAGACAGAGATATAAAGCCAGAAGAGCACCGCATGTTAAACTTCAATACTAGTTTTGATCAAAATAGCTCTGGGAAGAGCTGATCCAGGCAAATTGCATTTGACTGCAATAATGCCATGAAACCTTGGAGCAACACTCAGATTGCTGTAGTGTTCTTAATAGAAGTAAGAACTATATAGAAACCGTGCCTCTATTGGGGAATTTCATTTTCCAGATACAAAGAGCAAAGAATATTAATAGCAGTGTAATTTGTGTACTCCCATACATGATTGATTCAGTAGATAACCTTTGTACCAATAAGAAATAAGGTTAATTCATACTTGATTTTGAGAGAGTTTGCTCATAGAAAATAAACAGGATTTGAATGGCAATAAGCTGATTAAACAAAATGGAAGAACAAAAGAAAACAGATTTGTAATTAAGGGTTATCAGCATTTGTTTGGGGAAAAAAAAAAGAGATTAAGGGAACTAACTAGAAAAATCAACTGAGTTGAGGAGCTCAGCTGTCTGAATATGAAGGAGGCCTAGAAATCTTCAAATCCCAGGTACCAAACCTTTCAGCATTCCAAGAAAGGAAGAGGGACAGAAAGACTTTCAAGAAGAAAGACTTGCTGCTTTATTGGGTCTGAATGCACACCTAAGGCTTTTAACGAAAGCATGGGTTTTTAAACAGCCTAAAACCAGACACAATGAAGAGTTCAAGAAAAGGAAAAATAGTGAGATTTGGTATAACAGAATCTCAGGAAGATCTCGAAGCCCTGGTTTTGATAGCTTTATAAAGATTGTTGGGTGCCCTAAGCAGAGAAGTGTCAGGACCAGAACAACTCAGGCAGCAGGAAGGGTATTTTGGGAAGGATAATCTAAGTACCAAAGGAAGTTTTTGACCTTATTTTTAGTAAGGGCATTAATGTTTACTGTGGTATAAGAGGAAGGAGGGGAATGGTGAAGAAAATTAATATACACTAGGGTACAAAAGAGAAAATAATCATAAAGTGAAATAAAAACTTTAGGGGCCATTAAACAATCAAACCCAGAGCTTTGAAATAAACGGCACACAGAACTGAACATCGCCAAGACATTTCTTTTAACTAGGATACTGCATACAATTAAAGAGTAGGAAATAAATTATTCATGGCTTAAGTAAGAGAGAAGAATTTTCTACAAGCCTATAAAACGTACTTCAGTGTCACAGAGACCAAGTACACTTCCTTCAAAGTTCCTTCTAAAGACATGAAAGCACTGGAAGATGTGAGCACATTTATTATGGGTTTAACACAACGTAGCTTGTGACAGACTGACCTAAGTGATTACTTCATCAGGTAACGTTCTCCAAATGCTGTAGATCTCATTAATCTGGATTTTAGCAGAGTATTCATCCGTGTCACACGGGAAACTGCGAGTTAAGCTGCAGCATGCAGAGGAATTTAGAGGCAGGAGAGCATCTGGTTCAAGGGGAGACAACCACAGAAGCCCTGAAAACTTAAGTGATTATTAGAGGGTCTTAAAAATCAGTCTTGGAACCAATCTTATTAAACATTTCAACTAATAACTCTGTCACCAGTACTAGGAACAGGCTGATAGCACATAATACAGCAGGGATACAGATACAGAGGACATTGGTATCACACAGAAAGAATTAGATGCTCTGAAGAACTCAAGTAACAGAAACAGGACAAAATTAAGGGAATACAAGAAGTTTCCCGGTATGCTGTGCACTTCCCAGTGAAAACTGCAAAGCAGGAGGGCCAGGGAGTTTCAGTTAATTGCAACATAATTATAAACTATGAATGTGATCCAGGTGCAAAAAGGCAAACGTGATGCTGGGATCCAGAACAGACTTAATTCCAACAGGAACAAGAAAGCAATGGTATCACTGAACAGAGCACTGGTAATGCACAAAAAGGAATGCCACATCCCATTTTGATCACCACGTTAGAAAATGAATTTCAAGTAAAAGTAGTACTCAAAAGAGACAGCAAAGGCACTGAGGGGAAAAAAAAATAGACTGTGTTTACTCTGGAATTCAGAAGGATCTGAGTGTCAGGGGCTCCAGGTTTCCAAGGAAGCACCAGGGACAGGAGAACAAAACCACCCAGCCATAGCCTTGTTTTCAGATGGAGCTCAGGGTGTACACCAGGGACGGCATGGTTCGGTTTAGGGTTGCAGTAGCAAGAACCACAGCTGGAGATCCAGATGGTCTTTTCCAGTTTGAAGTTCCTAATATGTATTTAAAATTGTGAACGCTGAGCCAATGGTGCCCAAACTGGCTACAAATGTCAGCGTTGCCTCATCTCAGCCCTGGAAGTCCAATATCAATCGTGGACTACACAAATGCCCTTCACAAGCCCACTCTTGGTGAAAACTTATTTTTTCTTTTCTTTGTTTAAAGATAGTGCTTGTGGATAATGGACATTCATAGACCACTAATTATTAACACAGACAATTTTAAAAGCAGAAATGAAGTTTAAAACTGGACCTCTCGAACCAAAGCCTGCAGCACACATGGAAACAATTCTCACTTTTTGCCTTTAGCCAGAATCCAGCATGGCCACTGAATTTTATTTTAAAGCTTAAAAGCTTAAATTTCATTGATATCATTATTTGGAAGCAAATATTTCCTAAGCATAAAGACCTGTTCCCAAAGATGTTATCATCAGAGGATCTCATACTCCATTAAATTGATAAGTTCATACAAAAAAAAGAGAAAAAAATAAAGGAAAAAAAAATAAAACAAAAAAGAAACTGTTGGGGATTTTTTTATTAGGGGAAAAAAAAAAGAAAAAGAGAGAAAAAAAACCTTTTAACCAGCCTCCCCATCTTCCCAAAGAACATTAAAAACTTTGCACCACAATTTTACAGGCGACTGCTTTTCTGGCACAGCCATTACACCTGAGCAAATATGACACAAGGTGACAATACAATTATTCCAACCAGTGATTTAGCACAAGTAGAAAACCATAAAGAAGATATCGAGCCCCAAACTTCCTTCCAGTCTCCAAGGGTAAGGTGTGAAACACAGCAATGGGGACTAACTTCCTTGCTTCAGCAGCTCAGTACAACAGCTGAGAGGGGAGCACTTCATCGTTAAGTGGAGCAGCCCTCTCATTAAATTGCACTCTTATTTCATAGGGCTGTAACTGCAAAGCCATGTGGATTATGTTCCTGAAACCCGAGTACTAACAGAGATAGATAAAATGCATCAAATAACCCCTGGCTACCTGTTGTTCAGCCTCCCCAGGAAAGGCAAACCCAGAGCAATAGCTACCTTCAGATAAGAGTAACTGAGAATTCATACAAAGCCTCAAACTCTCTGAAGCGAGACTCAATCCTGTAAAAGTCCATGATACATTAATATTCATATCATTAATTATTTACTCTATCTCCTATACTATTAGCTTACCAGTTCAACCAATCAGCTGACTTTATAAGTAGTAATGAAGCACGGCCCCAGAGTTAACCTTACACAGGGACCTGTTATCCTCTTGTAACAACCTAGCACTTTACACACAGCCTTCCTTCTTACCTATAAATACACACCCCCACGCCCATTATGTCTTCAAATGATATGTAAAGTATATTAAACTTGTTTATAGTTCTCCGTATTAAATGAAATGCAATAATCACTAAAATTTACCCATTATTTTTTTTTACTTAAAGCAGTGTCTTTACACCGAGTAGTAGCACAATGAACATCAGGGCAAGGGAAATGCAGAAATCCAAGAACGTAATTGCTCAAATATTACCAAGCAGCCAAAGTAACACACAAGGGAGCAATACAAAAATTGCCACACTGTAAGAAGAGTTAAATATGAGGGACATTCAAGGTATGCTCAAAAAAAGTTGACTTTTTAAAAAAATCAGGTTAACTGTGGTATGAGCAAAAGGAGCTGAAAGAAAGAGAGGCTAACAGAAAGTACTAACGGAGTAGTTACTACTGCGCTGAGTTCAGAGGCAGAGCAACAATTAAACCACGTATGAGCCCGCAAGTTTACTAAGCCTCAACTCTAAAAACTGCAAAAATTAGCTGACATGCTGCTTGGCACGTTAGGCTGCCAGCTCTCCCTTCAGAATAAATTCCTCTGAGGAAGAGAACAGTTGTGGAAGCTCGACTTTGTGACAAACATTGATCTCCAGTACAAACGACTGCAAAGCAAGTGTTTGGATCTTTTCTGCTCCACTGCAGGGAGCACACAGCGAGGTGAAAGGCAGAGACTTCAGTTTCACAAAGGACGTTCTGCCCAAATCAAAGAAAGTAGGGTTTTTTACTGGCTCCCCCCACTGTAAATAACGGACCCAGGGCTGTGTGGTGACAGGTTTGCTAAACAGACGGATAAACTCCTAGCTCTGGGGGTAATTTGACTCTCAATTCCAAGGGAAGAACAAACCAAGAAGAAAACCTGTCCTGACTCAGTAGTTTAAAGTTTGCTGCTTTGGGTTATGCAGCAAGTTCCCCCCCCCCTCTTCAGATCTATACCCAGAGTAACCCCACCACAACCCCTCGGTGCTCTCCAAAACAAACCCCATCAAACACAGAGTGATCCCACCGCAGCGCACGCACCTGGCACAGCAACACCCGAAGGAAGAGTAAGGACAAGAGAAATACCTTTGCGTGTCAGATCAGGAGGCACACAGCCATCCTCCACCTCCTGCTCTGCATTCTCAGCCTTGCCCTCTGCCTTGGGAGCAGCAGCAGGAGCGGCAGCAGGACCGGGAACAGCGGCACTGGGATCAGGAGCAGCGGCAGCAGGAGCAGCAGCAGTGGGACCAGGAGCTCCCTGTCACATCAGCCTTGTGGTGGCCCCTTCTGCCCGCTCAGTGCGGAGCAGCAGAGCTGCTTGTGCTGGGTGATGAGCTCATTTGCCTGGAGTAATCTCTCCAAAGCCCTTCTCAACAGAGCAGCGCTGCCAGCCAAGCCTATGGTGCCGAAACCCAGGGACCCGACGCGATTGGCTGAAGCATCAGATGGGAGAACGGTCTGAAAAACACTTCAGTCTTTTATTTTCATTGCATTCAAGCAGCAGCCACTGCAACTCCTGCCTGTGCAGCCTCACAGTGCGACTCGTGTCCGACTGCACCGGCATCTCATCGGGTTTAGTAAAATGTGAATGATTCAGAAGAGCAGGTGGGATTTCACACCAAGCCTCGAGCCTCTCCAGAGCCTACATCCACAAGGAGCCAAGGAAGCCCACTAGGGTTTGGGCTCAGCTTTGAACAGTAATGTCTGTGGCTGCAGGTTCCAGCGTGAGCCAGAGAAGATCTACTGCTGAACTTGCTGTGGACCAGAGACAACACAGTGACAGCGCTCCGGACACCGTAACAGCAGTTACACGTGGAGATCAAACCTGGTGGTTATCTTCTAGAAGGCCATCGTGGCCAACGCAAGGTGACTTCAGAGGTGCTGGGCCCATGCCCTCTGTATTGTTGTCCCTATCACAAAAATGTGCAATTTTTTTTCCAAGTAAGAGTGTTTTTTGTCAGAGTACAGGGTGAGGCTAAATAGGAGCTCACAACAGAAGATTTACACAGTGAAGTAACCTCTATGAAATAATACCACTGCATGTCAGTTCCCTGTGCTGGGACTGGAATTGCTCATCAGCTCTTCTAAAAAAATTACACAGAATTATTGCAAAACTGTGCAATGCTACTGGTTCTCATACACAAGCCTAAGTAGCAATAAGGCTTCAAATCTTAATTTCTTTCAGAAGAAACTCACAGCACTGTAATTGAGACTAACCAGAATTAGCATTTTCTTTGTCCTGTGAGACCAAGAATATTATTGATACCTGAGCACTGGAAATTTTTTAAAAAATTAATGTTTAAAAACTGATAGGTATAGTGTAAACTCAGGGTAATTACTCTTTCCCAGCATAGGTGTGTGCATTTAGTTTGTTCTGTTCGTAAGCTTTAGCTTTCCTGTGAGATGCACCTGTCCATAGCATAAGCCATAAACCTATAGTGCTCACTGCTCACGTTCTCAGAACACCAAGACCAGCTCCCATTAAATCCCAGTACAGACCTTTGAGCCAGAATTTTGTTTTCCCCAACAAAAGAACTCCTACAGGTGGAAAGGACTATCCAAGAGAAACTGCCACAGAGTGAGAGAAAAGACTTCTTAATTCAGTGCAGACTGAATATTAAATATTTACCATGCCACAAGACTGCTATTGTTGTTAGTTTCAGATTTTCTCAGAACATTATCAAAAGGAACTTACCTTGTGGTCTACAATACTGGAGTGCTTTGCATAAGGAAGCTATTTTGAAAGTGTGAAAAATCTGACAAAAAGAACGATGATTGACTTGAAAGGTGCTCATTAATTTCTTTACCTTCTGTGAGGATCCTGTATCTCACCAATGAATATGTTCAGAACACACCCAGGGTCATCATTTTGCAGAGGATTTCCCCTACAATCAACTGATGAGCAGTCGAAGCCTTCTTGAAATGTATTTACACTGCTATAGGGCAGCATGGAGGAGATAAAAATACAATATTGCCAGACTCAGGGTGTATTTTTCTGCAATTGGCAGTAAAGTGTCTGAGAAATTAATTATGGAACTAAGGTTCCATTAGAGCCTTGTTTGACCTTTCCCCACCCACCATTTCCAGGAGGGTGTACCTGTCCCGGGAATGCCAGTTTAACCCATCACTGTCCAAGGCAGACAGATCTTCTGACTGCTGAGTGCTCTAATTCTGCACACAGGATCTCACAGAAGCATCGAGGCTGGAAGAGACCTTCAGGATCATCCAGTCCAACCCCTACCTACACCACCACCTGTAGATACAACAGGTTCTTGAGTTTAGCCTTTAAAATATGTATTTGTATGAAGTCACTTCTCATCTTCCAGCTATTTTAAACACCTTATGTGACATGAAGATCATTGGGAATTATGGAGCTCGTCCTCCCAAAACACATTTCTGGGCACACGGAGGAGAAGGTGGTGATTGGGATCCATCAGCCTGGATTTACCAAAGCTAATTCATGCCTGACCAACCTGACTGTGATAAAATGACAGAAAAAAGAAAGTGATAAAGAGTGGATGAGGAGACAGCAGTTGTCCTTTCCCTTGACTTTCTTAAGACTCTCAGCACTGCCTTCCACAACATTTTTGTATCGAAGTGAGGATGGCATGGTCTACATGGGTGGATAATTAAAAAATGAGTGAACCACAAAACTGGTTGGATGATGTGGCAAGAGGAGAGCCAACAGGCATAAGCTGAAACATGAGGATATAAGAAATAGCTTTCCTTCAAGAGCAGAGGCCAGAGGTGCAGCAGGTTGCCCATGAGGCTCTGCAGTCTCCATCCCTGGAGGACTTCAGGACCCAACCAGACAAAGCCCTGAACAGCCTGGTCTGACCCCAGCACTGGCCCTGCTCTGAGCAGGAGGGTGGAACTCCTGAGGTCCCCTCCAATTTTCTATCATTCCTAGTCTTGCCTCCGAGTTTCATACTCACATAAGCAGGTGGCAATGTCTCTCAGTACTCAATGGTTGCTAAATATAAGAAACACATGCTGGATCGAGACTTAAAGTTATGAAGACTGTAACTGTAGAAAACAGTTAAAAATATTCATGATTCTAAGATTTCGTGTAGTTCAGTTGAGGCAAACAAAACTACCTGCAGCTTTCTGCTGTATAGATGTCTGCATGTTCTGCAAGGTAAGGAGCAATGTAAGCAGTGTAAGGAGGCTTTTGGAATTACACTAGAGAAAGCACAGATTCATTTTGTCTGTGACCTGATGCAACATTTTTACTGCTTTCCTGAAAAGCAGAGAGTTTGCTGCTCTGGAAGGCAGAAAATGCAGATGGCAACTCAGTAACTGTGATCAAACTGGTACCAGGGATGGAGAAGAAATACCAATTGCTCCTGGCTTAGTTCTTGTATTTTCAATTTCATTGGGTTGAACCTGGAGTAAAGATTTGGCTGTGCTGTAACTCCCTGCAAACAGGAATTTATAACAAAATGCTGACAGCCTCTTAGCTACAGTAATACCAGTAGGCCCACTATAACATGCCACCAGGCACGCAGGAAAGACCATCCTTCTTCCATGCAGAGATCTGAGGTATTAGGTGGTAAAAAACCTAAACATAATTTACACAGAGGCAAGTCACACACACCTTCACTGACTGTGCTCCTGCCTCTTGCTGTACTTTCCTCACCGAGAGGCAAGGTACGAAGAACCACGATCGTGGCCAACTGTGGAAGGAACTGGGAAGGCTGGAAGGCTTTCTGCAGAGACCTGCAATCTGCCCATCTGTTCACAGGGAGGGATTACACCAAATCCCATTGAGCTTTCAATATCCACAGATCCAGGAGGAGCAGTAATTGGTTTGCTGAAGTTTGTTAGATTTGTAATTTTATCACAAATTCGTCTCAAGGCAAGTTCATTCACAGTATTAATTTTTCTCCCTTTCCAACGGCTCATTTCTTCTGTAGCACTATAAATATTGTGTGAATGAAAAATCACAGGAAATGGCAATTCAGAGCTTTATTAAAAGATATCTGTTTCAAAAAAAATAAAATAATCATAAAGCTAATTATATCTGCATTTACACAGCTCCTTTCAGGAAGATTATCTAAGACTCTTTATAAAGCATCAAATTGCAACCCCCCAGCACTGACTGTATGCAAACAATCAGATCTATCCCATATGCAGCTGTGAAGACTGCCATAAACATTTATATTCCTGCGGGTTCATCTGTGCTGGGATTAACGGAGTGAGAAAAGCTGGCCAAGGACACCTATTTAAAGAACCAGGAGGTTTAAGTAGACAGAGCCAGCACTGTAACTTCTCATCTAAAGCACAGCACAGCTCCTGGCTGTGTAACCTGTAACTCCTCCTGCAAAGGCAACATTTTGGGCACAATCCCACCTTGTCCTGCCAAGGAGATTGTGTTTGACGTGGCAGGAGCCCTTTTGGTGCAGGTCCTCAGAATACTTGCACAAAACTATGAGGAAAAGGGCACTGTGAAAACACGTGGGGGCTTTGCACAGGCCAGGATTCAGCCACCGTGCTCGCAGCGTGGCATGGACATGACCCTGCGGAGTGGAAGGAAGAGCCCCCAGCCCAACACAGCAGAGTGTGGCCAGGTTGGCAGCCCTGAACTGAAACAAGATTTCCAGGAAATCTGTGGAGTATTTGATGCCTAAATCAAAACCACAGACTTGAAATGCTCCTCTTTCACACAGTAGCTGTGGTGCTGGCAGACCACACGTGGTACTGCATTTCAACCTTGGTGTTTCCCACCTATCTCGAGCTCCATCTCTGTGCAGACTCAGAACTGTCTTAGTCCCACCAAAGGCTGATAAACACAATGACACCTCCAGCCAGGTGAAATCCAGAGACTCGGGGCCCAGCTGCATAGGCTTCCTCACCCAACACCTCCCATCACCTCACTTCCATGCCCTTCACAAACCTACTACTACAGGTTCTATAAAAACTCAGCCAGAGAAGGGATGGAGGTGCCCATCGTCCTCCATGCAGGGAATGAAATCAAACCCTGAAATCAGCCCTCTAAGCCCAGAACAAAACAAGACGACAGCACTTCTGGTTTGCTGGAAAACACACTAAGCACCAGGATAATAAAAATTCTGGCAGAGAGACTCCTGCCCCCCTGCTGCGGAACCCTGCCAGCAAAGCAGGTTTAGTGGGCTGCAAAGCCAGCTTAGGAGATAACTCCTCTGCAGCCTGGTGACCAGGCTGTTCAACGTAAAATGCAGAGAAAGTCCTGGGACAGAATCCCCCTCTGCTGGCATGGTCTAAACAGAAAATGTGAGCTCTGCTTAACCCTTGGAAGAAAGAGGATAAAAATCTCTCCCCAAGGCAGCACCCCAGTGAGTGTGCACAAAGCTCTCCTCTCAACAGCCCTGATGGAGCGGGTGCCACCTCAGTACACTCCTCCTACCCAGGGTCACCGTGTTGTGGCACCTGATGCCACGTTCACAACGCACAAGGTAGCAAAGAGACTCCAGAGCTGCCCAGGGCAGCGTGGTGGGGTGCTGAGGAGAACTGCAGCTGCTTGGGTGCAAGGTTTATCAACTCAGGCACCCTAGCACAGCTACGCCCTTCTAGGGCCAGCACGTCCCAGGGAGCCTCACTGCTTCACACAGGATTCGGGGTAGGATCTGGGAACCCCAGAAGATGCAGGTGGCTTGTGAAAATCCACTTAATATTTGAGGAATGTAGCAAGTACAGCAAATACACACACACACATATATATACAAATATATATACACACACATATATGAGAACAGCCCTGAAGAGCAGGACTTGAGGGTGTTGGGTGAGGAGAAGCTCCCCATGAGCCGGCCGTGTGCTTGGAGCCCGGAAAGCTCCCGGGATCCTGGGCTGCATCCCCACAGTGTGAGCGGCAGGGCCAGGGGGGGATTCTGCCCCTCTGCTCCNTCCAGAGGAGGCCACGGAGATGCTGCGAGGGCTGGAGCAGCTCTGCTCTGGGGACACAGGCTGAGAGAGTTGGGGGTGTTCAGCCTGGAGAAGAGAAGGCTCCGGGGAGACCTTAGAGCACCCTCCAGTATCTGAAGGGGCTCCAGGAAAGCTGGAGAGGGACCTGGGACAAGGGGAGGGAGTGACGGGACAAGGGAAATGGGTTTGAACTAATGGAAGGTAGATTTACACTGGATTTTAGGAAGAAGTTCTTTACTGTGAGGGTGGTAAGACACTGGAACAGGTTATCCAGGGAGGTTGTGGCTGCCCCCTCCCTGGCAGTGTTGAAGGCCAGGTTGGCTGGGGCTTGGAGCACCCTGGTCTGGTGGGAGGTGTCCCTGCCCGTGGCAGGGGGGTTGGGACTGGATGAGCTTTAAGGTCCCTTCCAGTTCAAACCATTCTGGGATTCTATGTATATAAATACAAATACAAAAAATAGACACAGACATGCACACAAACACACACATATTAAGAAGTGCCTAGTAAATGAGTACATTTTACTTGGTGGTATAAGAGTTTTAACAGCTCTCAAAGCTTGGAAGCACCCCTACTTGACCATTCTAACACTACCCAAGTTTGGAACACCAAACAAGGTCCAAGCACTTCATGCACAAGACAGTGCCAAACTACTGAAGTCAATGTCAAACTATAAATAGGAATTACAAATCTCTCTCTTCTTTCTCTGCCCGAATGCAGTGGCTGTGAGAGGTGAGTCTGAAGAGTTCTCCCTGGTAAGCCAGTACTGGCAACCCACTGTAACATCCAAACACTGTGGTCTTCTCCTAGAAACATCTCTGCAGTTCAGGTGCCCTTTCAAGCAAAAAAATATCACCTCTGATCAGTTTTCTTCTGTCAACAACTTTTCACTGAAGTATGGAACCAACAGTTCAACGACGACAGCCTGGCCTCCACTCCCTGCTACAGCAATGATGAGGCTGAGCTACATGGAAAGACCATTTTACTCCTGTCCCCCTTGAACCCAACTTGTTTGGGGTTGCATCCCGCTTCCTTCTCACCGGGTGAGCTGGCAGCAGGCAGCAGGGGAAACAAACACAGCACTTCGATGATTTGTTTGTCCTTCAGCAAGGGAAGGACAGAGAAATTCATCACACAAAATGAAATGTCCTTGTAAGAAAGGGGTATTTTATATCTAAATATCATTTCCTGTGAGAGATCTGACATCTCCTCAACTAGCAAGCTTTGAAAAGCTGTAATCCTGTCTGGGAGATTTCTCTAATTGCTCCAGCAATTAACCAAAAACTGCAGCAGGACTTTCTGGCATATTTGTTTCTCTCTCCAGTATTTTCTCCCATACTCTGTCCCTGTTTCCAGCTGCATTTAGTACATCATCTGCTTTTCGTTACCTGAAAACTCACTCCTCAAATGGTTATTCTTTAGATACCACTCAGACCTAAATTTTTTGAAAGCTGAAAGGCTCTCTTTGGAGAGACTGCTCTACAGCCCTGCTTGAACATCAGAGAGCACTACAACATCAGACACAGAGCACAGCACACAGTGAAGGTACTTGTAGTAAACTACCACACAATGGTTTACATTATTCTTGTTTTCACAATTCACCACGCACAGCCCTGATCAGTAATCACGACGTAGCAAAGATTTAAAAAGTATTTTGTGCTATCCAACCTGCATTGATTTTCTCCCAGGACACAACGGTAACCTCCGTTCTGGCATTGACACTTTGGGATGGATCCTCGTATGAATTCCACTCCAAGCAAGAATGGCTTTATTTCGGCAGTCCTATGTACCATACACCCACAAGCTAACTGAGGACTGTAAACCAACTGCATGCTAGTTCCTTGTCAGTCAAGGCTAATTCCCACGGATTAGAGAAGAAAATCCTTATGCTCCCCGAGGTCCTAAACCCTACTGGTAGAGAGGAGCATTTTGTTTCATCCTAAATCATCTTCTGAGAAAATACAAACAAACAAACCAAACCCCAAAATCATTATTGTCCATTCATTATTACTATCTGCATCAAAAATATCAGAAGAGATGAACCAAGCCCAAACCCTGAATCAGAACACCTCCCACCAATGCCCTGGTGTGTCTGCCCTGATTAACTCTACGATCACGCGGTTTCTTCTTGTCAGCAACAAACCCACAACCACAAATCCCTCTCCTCTGTTGTCTGGCAGCCTTATGCAACTGCTCTCCAAGGGATGCTCAGCACTGCTACTCGGAATAGGAGGTTTTGAAACTCTGTGAAAAATGGCCAGAGACAGAAAACAGAGATAATTTGTTGTTCTTCACCACAGAACAAAAGATTTTCCCTAAATTCAGAAGTTTATTTGCCCTCCTGATTCCTTGCTGACTCTAGCCGAAGGCTTGTTCCCAAAATCTGTGTGTGCTGCCTGGCTGGGGTACCCATTCCATTACTTGAACAGAAGCCCGAGCTCTCCCTTTTAGATTTTGTCTGTACCTTCTCCAGTTCTTCACCTACTTCAACTCTTCCCCTTCTCACAGTCTGTTTCTACCCCAGGAGAGAGACAAGTCTTAAATTATCACAGAGACCTTCCAAGAAAAAGATGATGGCAAAAAAGTGCTCCTTTTCCCACCTCAAATACATCCACACTGCAAAGAGGCCATCGAGCAGACCTGCTGAAGAGCTGGCAGGAGAGAATTACCCACTTCACTCCAAACTTCCTCCCAGTTCTGGACCAAGGGCAAGTTTCAATGCTTCTTACCAGCCTTTCAAAAACCACAACTAGCATGACTGAGGCTGCTTTTTTTGGTTCCACCTTTGGATCACAGTATTTTGATTTACTTTTTCTTCTCTGAGTAAGCGTGAATATTTAGGAAGAGGGTTTTGAAATACAAGCAGGAGTTCACAGTTCCACAGTTCTGACTCTCTACTAATATTAGACTCTTGAGGATTGAAAAGGATACTTTGCCATCAGCTCAACACAGCAGCAGCATTGCCATTTTTTACATGCTGAGGCACACACAATAAGTGAGCAGGGAGCAATTAATTACCTTTCTAGTGCCAATGAGCTTATTGTGCATGTGGCTGGAGTGGATTGAGCCGAGCTGAGACGAGCAGAAAGGATGCGGGAGTCCTGGCTCCTCGACAGCACCCGTGGCAAATCACAGAGCAGTGAATTCCCAGGTTTTCTTAAAATGCTTCTTAAAATGCTCTGCATAGCTGGTGTCTATTTAGTGTTGAAAGTTCTTGATTGATTGGATATCTATTATGCAGCAGAAATAATGTACAATGTGTATATAAAAAAATCTTTCTCCAGATTTCTTATCCAGTTGAGGAAAGAACATTGTAACCACTCAATGCCTTCAACTTCACCCCTTGGCATGATTTCTATGTTAATGCACCATTATGTGACAGACTTTGAGCAAGGGTCAAGTACCTCTTCGAAGCAGGAACATTGCAGTATAGTGACAGTTAATGGAAACATACTTAAAGTATATTGAAAAGAACAAAGGTGGATTAAGAACACCTTTCTTTAAGTATTCCCTGAATTCATTTTTATGTTGATTCAGGTCTTTCAGGAAATAAGATAAAATATTGCAGATGAACTGAGATTTTTTTCAAGTATTATACAGAAAAGACCAAGATTATTAACATTCTAGTTTAAAATCTTTTGCAGATAACCTCCTTATCTCCTTTCCATCTCCATGTCTTGCTCCCCACCCCATTCCTAATTTTTATACTGCATTCCAGAGCTGGATGAAACTCTTCCAGAGAAAAGCACAGCAGTAAGCACCGTCAGTGTGCAGACTGTTAGGAACAATCACTTCTACAGTGAAGAAACATTTGCCTCCGGGTACATGCTGAGCCTAGCAAAGGAGTAAGAGGAAGGCAGGTTCTCCTTATGCCTTGGTGACTGAAACCCCAACATCTGCAACCGTTACAGAAGTTGTGCTAACAGAGAATAACTGCTTAGAAACATCCTTGTTAGGCCCTCTTAGATGAGACAGAAAAAGGAAGGAAGGAAGGAAGGAAGGAACTAGCAGTGCTAGCTTCTATCAGCTGCTTGTCCTTCTTTTTGCTTTCCCTCAGGTCACCGTTATCTATGAAGTCACTTCTACAAATTTCCTTGAAGAACCACTACAAAGTCCTCTTCAAATCTTTCCTTCACCCTCCTGCCATACTCGCCAAACGCAAGTGGATAGATGGAGGACATGGTTTTGTAATATGTTTTTTACTCGTATTTACATCTTATCATTAAATATAATTCAAAACATGGTCCACATCTTGACAATGCCTTTTCTCGCTCCCTTCTAAATGCCAATTAGGCTCACATAATTTGTCTTGATCAAAATAGCTCTCTTGCTTTAAGCTTAATTCTTTCTTGTCACTATTGTCTCCCTTCTTTCCAACCCTCCTGGTACTTCTTGTTAACTCTTCTTTCTTTATACTCTCTGTATATCTGCACCAATCCTTCAACTAGTTCCAAGCCTCAATGATGCCCATCTCTGTTCCTCCTTCCTTGCCATTCCCCAGCTTTCCAGCTCCTGACTTTATTTCCTCTGTGCCTACCCTGACCAGTTCCTATCCCTCACTCTTTCCATTCTGCTGTCTCTGGAGCACTTCCTCTCTCTTGGAACCTCTTCCTTCTCTGCTGTGCTATTTCCTCCTCATGTATTTGGATGATCTGCTTCTCTTTTTTCTCCCGTTCTCCTCTCAGTGTCATCCTCTTGGCCATCCCCACCTCCTTTCTCGTGCATTCTTCCCCTCACTAACTCTTCAGAGGGGCTGTTGGAGAGGACCTCTTTCACCTGCTGAGGACTCAGTGGTCACATCCTGAATTCAGTGGAATCTACTACCCTCCTGTTGTTTCTCTCCTTAGCTCTCCACCAGTACTCTACTTCCCAAACACTACCATACAATAACCAGCTTTTCCAAAACTTACAGCACTTCCTAACTTGACTGTCAGCTGTCTGTTAGCTTTTCTACATCCCTATTTTTCCACAGACAAATACACACTTATCCATCAGAGCATGCTGTTCACATAGATTTTGTTCCTGGAGCACTTCTCTTTTGATTCCATATCCAATGGGCAGAACTATCTACGGAGACCAAAACTATCACAAGTGTGCCAGCATCTGGAAGCAGCCCCATATCTGACTGAGGGAGGTGTGGGATCCCACATCCCTTTTCTCAGCATGGATTCCAGGTGTTTTGACACTCTAGGGAAGCAGACACAGAGCATTCATCCTTAAAGGCTGTGACCGCTGGGTAGGAGACTCAGATTGACTCCTAGAATCAAGATCACACCTCATTCCCTTCTACTCACCCAGACTGGATCAGATGGGATCCTGATGAAAAAGAAGCAATGCTCATGGTCTAGCTTGGTGAAAACATCCTGCTCAACACTGGCCACTGGGGCAATGCTCCATGAGCACATGGAGTCATCACTATGCAGCTGCTGGAAATGGAACCAGTTCACATGAAACCAGAGGGACTGCTGAGCTCTGCCCAGCCTCTGTCCTGTCCCCAGTGCTCACCACTAGCTACCTGCTAACAGCAGCAGAATACTTTGGAAGACAATATTCAACCATGTGTTGCAAAACATCCGGGGGGGAGGGGGGGGGGGAAAGAAAAAGAAAAAAGACACCCAAGGTGGCAGCAAACGATGCCAGGTATATCATTTACTACTTAGTAGTGTTCAGGCTTCTTTTCACTGCCTGAGATCTGATCTTGCTGCTTCAACAGCACAAAACCAGGATATGCTTGGTGTTGGATACCAGGTTCAAGTGTGCAGCTGGTTTGGGATGCCTCCTCTCCCTCCTCCTTCCTCCCTAAATAAAACAAAAAATCAACGGACAGAGTAAGGAATAACCCGGGAGCAGGCCATGCCCTGAGCACAGGGTAATTTGAGGCTGAAAACAGTGCTCTTACAGAAACCAGGAATTGTATTCCCTGAGGGATACGTACAGGGAGACAAGGGTGCTGGGGAGGCTTACGGTCCATAGTACCTCCTGCTCAAGCAGCCTGAGCATGTGTCCCAGGTAAATCTAATACTAATGTTGGAATGCAGTTAGCCCAGGGCACAACAATAATCATTTTAATGCCCTCAATATGGAGGAATTATTCTAAATAATGTATTTGCCAGACTTGCTTGCATCTGTAATGGCCATGACATTAGCAGGTCAACACCAAACACAGAAAACCTGCTCTAGCTACAAAAGAACATGGATGATCCTGCAAATTCCTCTGCTGCTCTGCTCATCTATTACACGTTGTGTCTGATAGCAGATTAAGAATAATGACAAATCATATTCAATAAACACAAAATAGGAAACACTTGAACTATTTTGCATTCTTGCTGATAATTATAACTGATCTCAAATATCAGACTGTTACCGATCTTTGTATAATGAGACAGCAGCTCATTAAGTGAAGAAAAGTTGAGACTTTGTTTGCATTGTACTGAATTATAATTATCCAGGAATAAAAACTCTGTTGTTACACATTCAGAAGCAAACAAAATTTTGACACAAAGTCAACATCTTAAACCCCATTCTCTACCTTGCACCCTTTTGGCTAAAATGTCACATCTACCTTTTCGAACCACAGAGGCACGTTTAATTGTCAAATAGAAGCATTAGCATCCAAGTGAATTTTCTCATCTGAGATTGTTCCATGATCTATACCTAATTAGTATTTTCAAGAAAGAACAGCACTTCATTTTATGATTTATACAAGCTGGATATCCAACATTTGTATTCAGTGCAACTAAACTTACACTAATTTTAAATCAGAAAATAATAGGAAGTGAAAATCCTGCTGAGTATAACTTGATACAAATAAGAAGTCATGCTTATATGAAGGAAGGATGAACATAGCTCTGTTCACGATAGAAGCACTCATTTCTAAATAGCCACACACTTTTTGTAAGGGAGAGGGAAGAAATATTTTCATTTCTTTAAAAACAACCAAAAAAACGACTCACAATAGTAAGTGATATATGAGCCTTTTCTTTGCAAGCAAACGTGTCAAGAGTTCAGCTGGCTTTGCATAGGGACATTTATTTATACTGGGGAGATAAACAGGAAAAAAAATGCTAACAATCTCTCTACCCAAATTCACTTCTAAGTTAAGATGAGTAATGAAAAACTTCAATCAGGGAGTGACTTTTCAGGATGATGAGCACTGAAGCAGTACCCTTCACCAAAGATCTACATTTAATTTTGAGTTCAGCAGAACTTACACTATGCCATGTGCTATTTTAAGCTGTTGAACTTGATTATGACCATCTTCCTTTTTTTCTGTGAAGTGCCACATTCCCACCCTAGATTATGACATGACTAAGGCAATTTCTCCTCCTGTCCGCTTCCCCTGGGAATTACCTTTGTCACAGTGGCACCCATGAGCACGCTTCAGAGAGCTTCCTTCTCGCACGCACGGGTAAGTACCTCTGTGGCAGTGCTGTCATTACAGGTAACTTTTATTCAGCCTAAAAATAGGGAAAAAGTGTTTGCTTTCCCTTGCAAGAGCAGTCACCCTTGCCCAGTGATGATATGCTGCCCTACTGTCTCCATCAAAAACTTTGGCTGTTTTGAGTGCATGATTTATAGCCCCTATTGCCAGTGAACTGGCTCATAGCTTTGCTGTTCATTACCTGGAACCCATCAGATTTTCTTCCACAGTGCTGTTTTATGGACCACTCGGTTCCACAAATCAAAGACAGGCCTCATGAGGAATGGAAGTTGGCTTTCCCCCCCCCTAGAGAATGACACGTTCGCTTTGGGAGGATTCAAAACTTCCATCTTCACAGCATAAAATACTGGTGATCAAAACAGACAGAAATGGTGCTCAGCAAAGTAAAATGAGCTCAAAACCAGGACACAAATAGCTTGCCATGGCTGGAAAAGAGCAAGTCACTGTGAGCCTGGGGGGATGTGCACATACCTATCCCTGGAAAGTCTGCAGAAACTGAGTCTCCCTTATTTGCCATTGTAGGTACCAACACGCAACAGGAATTGGTTTATGAAATCTGGTGTACAAACAACTTGGCACACTCCTCATTCCTCATGCCATACCCCCCGAAATAAAAGAAAAAAGAAATCCCTAAGAAATCCTTCGTGTTTGCAATGAAATGGAGCATCCCTGTGCAGGGATCTTGAAACAATCCTTTTACGACCGTTAACTTTCAATCTACATCTTTTGATTGGGTCCAAAAATAATACTGATAAATCTAAGGCACTGTGTAAAAATAGTCGCAGCAACAATACTACTACTCATAATGAGGACAGAGGTCTTTGTAAACCATGAACGTATTTTGATTTTCCTCCCAAATTAACTTGTGAAGAATGGGAGCATTTTGTAATACTTATGTTCATTGTTTACTTCCTCTATTCAGCTTTCTGGATGCTCTTTATGAGAGGAAAGAATGAGTCACTGTCTTGTCTTGGGATGAGTCCTCAGCTATAGTTGTATGTATATAAGCTGGAACAGATAGGGACTTGGGGACAGGTGGCTTTCAGGATACGATGACAGCAACATCCACCAACCAACAATGAAATCTCTATTCTGGGATGAACCACAGAACCGCAGAACACCAGACTGCAAGGACTCTCAAGGATCATCTGGTCCAACCCTTCTTGGTTAAAGCATGCTCTAGATGAGATGACCCAGCACTCCATCCAGATGAATCTTCTAAGTGTTCAGTTTTGGGGAAAATATGCTTAAGAACAGGAAAGACACAGTCAGTCTTGATAAGACAGTGCCCCTCCATGAGAAAGGCACCCTGATAAACCTCTTGAGGACTTGCAAAGGACCACGAGTGGCTCTGTGGCTGCTGAAGGTTTGCTAAGACAGCATTTTAACTCAGGAAATCTATTTCCCTACAGCCACTGAATGCTCACTCTTTTGAGAAAAGCTATATGGCCTAGAGAAAATGAATGCCTACTGCTGAACGTTTCCCACAGAGCGTGTTCATTTCAGAGCTCATTTAGCTGTCCCTTCCAGGAGGCTGTGAGACCAGCAAGTGTACCTCAGCTTTTAGCATCAAACAGGTCTGGCGCCTCAGGGCAGGGCTGGCTTGGGTGGGGGTCTTCAAAAAGGCTTAAAACAACCCCTAGATCATGGGGAAAATTGCATTTGTACAAATGCTGAGACATCAACGTCACAAATGTTAACAGAGAGCCCAGAGTCCAGGATACGTTTTACCCTGAAATATTAATGGAAACAGTTGGTTTTCTGATTTATAATTATTGCTGCTTTCTTGAAAAGTTGCAGCTTTGAAGACCTTGCGAAGACTCACAGAAGATACAAAGAAGAGATAAACTATGTAGTAATTTATGCTATAATCTTACAAAAGTAGTAACATTCTGTGAACCTTCAGCAAAAGAGCCCAAAAAAGCAGACAGACACTTCTACGTGCAGAAACCCTGACTACAGAATCACAGAATAACAGAATTCTAGGGTTGGAAGGGACCTCGAAGGATCATCTAGTCCAATCCCCCTACACCTCCTTTTCCTTCACCTTTCTGGCCAAAGCCCAGCTCTGCAACAGGTGACCCCCTTCCTTTTGATCTTCACTTCCAGGGCAGCATCTTCTGTACCAGTGCTGCCCCTCAGCCCAGAATTTCAGAGCTCATGGAATAACCTGCACGCCCGGAGCAGCCCCAACACCTCACACAGCCACCACCTGACACAACCTTGGGGTTCCTTACAGTTAATGGCAGCTCCAAGGAGATGCTGTAGTTCACACCATGCCTCTCATGGCACTCAGCACAAAGGTAACACCTATTTTTCCTAATGCTGTACAGTGTTTTAGAAGAATCTGGAGTTATTCAGTGCTCTGCTTTTTTTTTGGAGGCCACTTAATAAGGATCAGCAGAACTGATTCAGTGGGCTGGAAGGGAGGTGCAGAACTTAAAGCTAATTCTCCTCACTTCTCTTCATATTCATTAATACCCCACACAGACTTGGGGATTACAGACACCAGCAGGGCAGATTTCTTCCTTTGCTTTTATGTTCAATATAAAAGGCTTTAGAAGCTCCACTGATTCTAAAACACACGGAAAAAAGCCCATGTACACGGTACAGATTACTGCAGAGTTCCTTGTACAAAGAGACTTTATCTGCGTTGTAGAATATCTTCCCTTTGCACAACACAATCCTGAAATTGCTGCAGGACATCACAGCCAAAAAAACCCTTTTACATGGACCTTCTGCACCGACTCATTTGCTAATGTCTTCTGCTAACTGATCTAAGCCTGGCCTCAATCTTCTTCTAATGAAAGAGAAGGAAGAGGATACTTTAACAGCTATTATTCGCTCTCAGTACCTTCAGCACACAACAAAAACCAGAGCTTCTAATTCCCTGGGCTTTCTTACAGCCCCAGTGAGATGCCTGGCAAGAAAACCAGCACCTGTAAAAAAATTCACTATGTGTGAAAAACAATGTGGTGTACAGTGATTCCTTCCCTTCAGCATCTGCACTGGGGAAGAACCTTAGCTGAACACAAAAAAAACCAAACCTGTACAACTATTTAACATTCACACTTAGGAGAAGAAATTTTAACTCCTGGAACTTTATCTGAGGCTCTGGGACAGCTGCCGGGTTTTTGCTACTGCAGGTTTTTTGCACCAGCTTAAGAAGCTATATGCAACACGAGCACCTTTTTGCTGTCTGTAATCTTCATATGATGCAATTAATGCTCTTACCTTACTATAGGCTAAAACGTTGCGTATCCTTCCAGAGTTAAGAGTTCCAGAGCCACCAGTTCCTGCAGCAGAACGAATGCTGCCAATGCTCCAAAATTAGGAAAATCTTCTTCCATTTCTGAAAACGAGCACTGATTTCCTTATGTCTGTATTTTTGTAAATGTCCAAGCAGTCTGATTCTTTGTAGTAATTAGGGAAAATAAGCTTTTGAGTCAAATATTTGCTAAAGGGTGGCCTAAAATGTTTGATGACTGTGAAAAATGGTAACATATGCGATTGCTCCCCTAATTGGATAACTCAATAATTAACTATTACAAGGTAATTGATATACACATAAATGGATTACATGCTTCAAGTTCTGACTGCATTGCTTAGATAAACTAGTTACATGCACGACAAGTACAGCACAATTGTGATTTCAGCTTGATTTTACTCTCATATTCATTATGCAGCCTGGATGATTTAAGGAAAGGCTGATCCACAACTAGAGCCACAAAGAATTTTGAAATATGTAGGAATGCAGGTGTTTTAAGATCTGAACAGATCGAGAGAGAGAAAAAAAACCTACAACATTTCTGTGCAATATTAAGTTTACTTTTCCCCAACTTCATTCGCATTAGTTACTAAACCCCTACTTTTATACTTGCCTAATTAAATAAAGGCCAGTGAAATAAAGAACTTTTCCACAATCCTTCAGTCTCAAAAGAGGGGCATTATTGTTACATAAAAACATCCTTGGCAGAAAATATCTTAATACTTACAGTTTATGCTGTGAATTATAAACATTAATGATATTCACCTAGGGGTCTCTTGGTAAAACACTAATTAAACCCAAGCTCTGGAACGGGCAGCCTGGCTGTATCTGACTGTCTCACAGTCTTCAAGCTCTTTAACATTACTGAAAGCTGCTGAGGAGGGAGGATTGCTACTGTTTTCCCTGAAATAATTTCTAAATTAACCCCCTGTACCCTTCAAAAAGGAGGATTTATGTAAGAACAAATATAAAAAACTTACTTTATTCAAGTCTTCTAAACTGTGCCTGTTCCCATACCCAAATTCACACAGGCAGCAATACAAAGACATACATCCTGCAATGTTTGTGTCATATTTGCTCTCCACACTCCCTTCCTGATGCAGCACTGCATTCTCAGTAACACAGTTTAAACGTTCAGGGTTTAGTGTTATCTGTTATAAACTGCAAAAGTATTTATAACACAAGAAACTCGTTTCTCACTTTTTACTAGAACAATTGCAGTCCTTTTTGCTGTAGTGCCTTCAGTAATATTGACTCAGTATTTTCATTAGTAAGTTTGTTTACCTATGATTGTTAGAAGTACCACAACATGCATGGTAGGCAAATTGATTTCATTGCCTTGGATATCTAATAGCATTTGTTGTGTTCATTGGTACTGAGGGTATTTTTGTAGCTGAAGTTGCTTTACAAATAATTCAAAATGCAAAAACTCGGAACAAGACAAACTACGAAAACGTGTCTGGATCACACATTTCAATGATGGATCACATATTCTTTTAAAGAAGTCTCCATCTACCCACTCAGATTTGCGAAGAACTTTTCCCTCTAATATCTGAGAAAAATAATAAACTTCATAGTGTGGTAAGAAAATCTCAGTCGGGTTCAGTTTGCAGAAGAAACACTTCCACGAGTTAGGAAATATTGCAACGTATCATTTCTGCAGCCCTCACATTCAAGGCAAATAAACTTTTGAGCCACAAAGATGATGGAGGGAGTGGAACATCTCCCTTATGAGGAAAGGCTGAGGGAGCTGGGGCTCTTTAGCTTGGAAAAGAGGAGACTGAGGGGGGACCTCATGAATGTTTATCAATATGCAAAGGGTCAGGGCCAGGAGGATGGAGCCAGGCTCTGCTCAGGGATGGCCAGGGACAGGACAAGGGGGAACGGGTGCAAGGTGGAACACAGGAGGTTCTGGGTGAACATAAGGAAGAACTTTGTCACTGTCAGAGTGACAGAGCCCTGGGCCAGGCTGCCCAGAGAGGCTGTGGAGTCTCCTTCTCTGGAGACATTCAAACCCTGACTGGGTGCATCCCTGTGTGCCCTGCTCTGGGTGCTCCTGCTCTGGCAGGGGGGTTGGACTGGGTGAGCTTCTGAGGTCCCTTCCAACCCCTGACATCCTGTGATTCTGTGTGATGCTGTTGTAGCCAACAACATTAAGATGAGAAGCTAATGCTGGTGTACAAGAGTGAAGATGACTGCACTCTTTGTAAGCCAAGCTGCTTCCAGATCCTTTTATCCAAAGGATCACCACCAGCTACCTTAGAATGACAAATGCCAGAGCACTTCCTAAGTGCATTTACAGATATTGATAAAAGCAAATATAATCGGGGCTTCACATGGCCCATGTCCACACACTGGTCGTAAGAGAAGTCTGAGCTTTTGTATTGAACTGAGTTAAAAACACAAAGTTTCCATGACTGATATTCATTATTTCTGGGAGTCCCAGTGCCACCAAAATATTTGTAATGTGCATTTTTTGCTACTTGCAAAACTGAAGAGGTGACAAAGAACAGCTGGAAGCTGGAAAAGGGGAGAAAACAAATACAAAAAGCAAAGGTTGTGAAAAGAAACCCAAGACACCACAGAACAAATTGACTTGAACACTTGCTTATTCTGCCCCAAGCCAGGCTTTCCTTCCCCTGTTTAAACACCAAGTACCTACAGTGCAATTCCCCCCAAACCATTTTCATACGGGAACACCTCAAACAATCACTCTAAATAAAACATGTCCTGCCTTGTTTGTGCATCATTTAGTTCCATATCCTTCAGGGAAAATTGCACAGAGTCACCCTGCCAAGTGACAGCTTGCCAGTGAAAATAATTGGCATTGTGCTTTGAGGTACATGTAATGTGAGGCGCGCGGCACTACATCATGTGCTAATAGGGAAGGCTCACAATCAAGTCAGTCTAATGCTGTCAGACCTCCAGGTCAAAATATTACCATTCCTTCTGAAACAAAAGAGCTGGAGTTGAATGCTAAATAATACATTTATTATGATAAAATGTGTTTATTCTGATTAATGGTACAGGTGAGAGAGGCTGACTCTTGATGCTGGCTTTCACGCTTACACTGTTTTGTCCTAGAGCTGACAAACGTTTTCAAGTCACAGAGTTTAAGGATGGGGTAAAGAGACCTGCCTGTCTTTGCATATACATGCATGCAGAAGTCAGTATAAAGTGTAACTTAACAAAAACCCCCAAATTTTCACAACGTTTTAAAAATCTAAGCTGTGTTGTACATTAACGCATACTGCTGATCATCCTGGGTTTCCAAATGCTCCCCAGTAATGTATCCTAAAGCCAATGCTACAGTCTAAGTAAATAAGTTCTGCATTTTTTCCAGCCATGCAGCAGTTCACACATATTTTTTACATATATATTTTGCAGTACGTATTTAAGAATCACCAGCAGCAGAGTGATAAGACCAGCAATTAGCAAGGAGGTTGCCTGGTGTTAGATTATTGACAGATTCACTTGCAGTGAAAATACTCAGGGATTTACTAACAGCTCACAGAGAACCTGTTGCTAAGTACGCAAACTCAAGTAAGGAGAGAGACTTCAGAAAGAGCAGTGTCTAGGAAGCACAATAAAAGCTAAAAGGCAGTTTGAAGGTGAAAATCAGCTGATGATGGTGCTTAGCAGCTCTCCCAGGCAGAGCTACCGACATCTGCTTAGACAAGATTAGGCTGATTTTCCAGAAGGGATTTGGGAAAGACAACGGCTGCCAAATTCCTATCGTTTATCCATGTCAAGACCTTTCCTTCTACTCCACAGCAGCTCAGTTTCAACTGGAGCCTTTGGTTTGGAACCACACCCAACACTTTTTGAAATTCAGCCGCATTTCTGTGTCCACAGACCTGATGAGAGCTCCAAGGATCTGCACAATGGTTGCAAGGAAGGACTTGCCTTCAAAAAGCGAGCTTGGCAACCTGCTCAAACTTCTCTATAGCGATACAGATGCAAAGTATTCATTCTGGTTTCCTTTTCTGGCCCTATTTCCTCTGACTGCTCCCTTTGTGCCTCTATTACTCATCTTTCAAGCTCTGTGGCCAGCTTTTTCCACCTGGAGTGCTTGCAAAAGAATTTATTAGTTCTCATGCCTTCTTCAAATTGCTCTTCCCATTCTTTCTTGGCATGCCTTACTCATTAATCTGCCAGGTACTGATCTCTTCTATTTTCTTCACTTGGAGACAGCCTCAGCTTTCTGAAGACCTCTCACATTTCTAGCAACTATCCATTCCCTGCTTCTAGCCAGGGAAGACTCCTTTAGGATTTTCCATATCTCTTTTGTGAGCGTGTTTAGAACATCCCATACGATGCCTTCAAACTGTACCCATGCCATCTCCAAGGATCTGAGGGTTGTTTTTAACATCTTTCCATGTAAAGTTGTTCCCTTTTATTAAATCAAGCGCAACAGTAGCACATACATACAGATGTGTATTTGTCTTTGGTTATTCCTGTAAGCAATTTTTCTGGTTTCAGCTACAGAGGCACCCTTGCAATTTCTGTATCTGTTTTTACACATATTTAGTGGAGTTCTCAAGAGAAGCAAAAACTCCATTGAAGATGTGTAAGAACAGCTTTTATTTCTTATGAATAGTTGATAGAAATGATATTAATGACTGACATCATTACATTACGGTCCCTTCCAACCTAAACCTTTCTGTGATGCTATAATTCTTCTTAATAATGAATTCATGTTTTTTGATGGACAATGTATGAACGCAAGTAAGAAATAAACATGGATTAAAAGCTTCTTTTCAACCTGGTGTCAGTAGCTGAGGTTTACATAACCAAATGCAAGTAACAAAGAGTAAAATCTCCACTAGCAGGCGGGTTTTATAGAAAAGATCCTTTCATTCTTGGGATCTCCCATTTCTAATTTAGTCCAGGCTCACCCAATGTGTTTCCATTTCTATTTATCCACACTTCTGCTTATCTGCATGGCAATTGGGTAAGGGGAACAACTGTGTGTCGTTTCAAAAGCTACATCACAGACCATATTACATGGTTCAACACATCTGTGTTGACCCACGGTAGAACACATTGCAGTTGTTGATGAGTACAAATTCATGGAGTGAAGGTGAGTTCTGCTGTCTCACCCGGACACAACCATTCATATCCATGCCCAAACTGATCAGTGGGATCTATAGGTACCCCATGACACCCACCAGGGCAGAGGAGCCAATGAGCTACAGAACTAAGTGAGAAACGTTATGCTCATCGCTGTCTGGATGTGACAAAAGGTATTTCATAGCTCCAAGTCTTACAGTGTAACAAACAAGACTTAATGGAAGATTGTGCTAAAGAGGGCAACTTGCTAAGATTTGAAATTTCCAATCCCATTTTGCCACAGCTCTCAAGGTGCCAGTTCAGTCCAACTCAACAAGAGTTTGCTCTCCATGCCTGTTTTACTCTCAGCCTCCCTGCTGTTCCCATTGGCAGGATGATTGCAGTGCTGGCAGAAGCCCAGTTAAGAACAAGGTAACAACAATCACATCTCATTTTTCATAATTATCTGAAATACTATATAAGAATAACAAGTTCTCACCATTATAAAGATCTCAATGACTGAAAGCAGTAACTTAGAAACTTCACATTCAATTATTTTCTTTTCATAAAGTAAAATTAACATTAGAAAACTACTTAGATACAGAGCTTTTATAATTTTATAAAATGAAAGATATAAAATTAAAGTCAAATTACAACACAAAGGCAATTAAGGGAAGCAACTTAGCTAAAATAATATCAGATCTTCACTGACTGAGAATTTAAATGAAGTATAGTCAAAGACAATATTGAAAAATAGCATCATCTTGTACCTCATTCAACATGATCAGCATCATCCACAGGAGCCCAATCTCACTATCATTAAACAATTCTTTAGAAATTAATGAAAAGATTTGAAATGTGCAAAGACAAAGAATTCTGCCTTTACAATACCACCAAACTTACAAGAAGTGCAGGACCAAGAGGCAAGAAACAGTTTTGTATGTATTGATACAGATGTTTCTCCAGAAAATTATTCTGCTCTTACTTGTACAGAATAGATGCTCTGCATGTTACCAACACAGCTCATGAACAGAGCCATTCTCCACCCCAAATGTGTTTTTTTCTTTTCTTCTTCTTTCTGTCAAGTAATGCCTTATTCTCTACAAATCCTGTTTAACAGTTCTGCCAAGAATACAGCTATTATTTCAATCAGCTGAAATTTAAATTTTGCCAGGCACGATGAAAGATGTGGAAAGCCCTGATGAGGGAGGGAAAGAGCAGCACATATTTAAACATTCATAGCAGTGGCATCTGCAATTTAAACCTAGATTGCACAAGTTAACTTCTTCTGAAAGCGTATCTAACATTTAGTCCCATCTTTTTTTTTTCTATAAAAAGGATGTATTTTGCTACTATTCAGAAAGCTTTTTTCTTGCTGCTTAAAGTCACTTTAAAAACCAGATAGTTACACTGCAAACATACAAGTTCAGATTATTCAGAGAAAACAAGGGACGCTCACATGCTATTGAATATTTTGGGAAAATAATAATTTGCTCTTCTGGACTTTCCTGTGACAGTTTATGAAAGCAGACTAACTTTGCATTTTTATAACTAACTTTTTGCATTTTTATAACCCTAACCCTGTTTGTAAGTGGCTAGGCTTAATGAAATGCAGAGCTGCTCTAGGTGGTGCAGTATTTGATGCATAGGTTGATCACATTCTCTGCCAGCAGTCCAGTACTAGGCCAGTTGTACTTGGTCTCTAGCCAAGTATCCCAATGAGGTAACTCTAAGACCCTACGTTAGTCAACAAAAAGTGATGCTTCCTGGCTAAACTACCCATTGTACACTCATGGACCTCCCCTAGAGCAACCACAGGTATATCTCAATCACAGAAAGTGCTGAAAGGGCTGGAGATCAGAAGTGTGATACAGGCACATTAGAACAGACAAGCACAGGAGATTTCATGAAGTCGGTAAAGTCATGTCCTTAGACAGTCAAGCATACAAATCTTCTACCACACAGCACATTAATCTCCATCTTCTACTACAGCCTTTATCTTCATGTGTAAAGATTTTTCAATAATATCATTTTGCCTCCCAATGATATGTAGTTGTTTCACTCTCTGACTTCAGTTCACCTCCTCACCCCCACTGCTAATCGGTTTTCATGCCCAAAACACACAGGCAGAGCTGCTTCTCCTCATTTTATCCCAGTCCTTGTCATCTCCTCATGACTTTCTCCAAGCAGTGAGGCAACTAACTCTCATCAATCCACTCCTCACTTTTCAGCAGCTTCTTTTCTGTTTGGCCTCACTGCAAGGTGCTTTACAGACATTTTGGACGGCTGTGGTGACTCTTCTCACAGTCAGTATTGCCCAAAACTGGAGTTAAGGCGTTTGTGCTGTGTTGTACCATCCTAACATGGTAATGCCATCCTGAAACACACAGGCTCAACCCAAAGGAGTCCAAGTGTGGTCTTACAGAGCATTTTACACAGCCAGGATAATGTTCCATCATTTACTGCCTCATCTTGTGGTATACAGCTCAATGGTTGGGTTTGTTTTCTCACTGCTAGAGAAAAGACAACTGACTCCACAGGTAACTGAGAAGCACAGCTAAGGCTGTTATCCCAACTGGTCTTTTTTTTTTTTAATTTTATTAAAGTCTGTGGCATTCTCTGTTGTATTACTGGATTTACGGTGATTAGATCTCCCTGCACTGAGCAATGGAAACTTGGCCCAAAAGCTCCTATTATCCAAATCACTTAAAACATGTTCTTGCTGTTACTTCCTATTTGTACCTCTGTCAATTAAGTATCAACATAAAATGTACATCACTTTGAAACTAGGCATGATGTCGAGTCATTCAGAGAAGCAGCCAGAGGCATCCCTGGTGAGATGGTGTTCTACCACCGCTAAATACATTCCAGTTAATCAAAGAAGTCCTTCATCATTTCATTACTATAATTTTCATCTTGCACCACTTCACAATGTTTAGTCCTTGATACTTTCCCATGTGAACTCCTAATCACTGTAACAGCTTTCCCATCTATCACACTGCACAGGCATCAAGCTTTGAGTTACTGTATTGAATCCTTCCCTGCTTTAGTCCCAATCCTCTCATTTTTCAAATTACAATTGTCTTATTAATTCTACTGATAACAACGTGTCCATTGCCCTGCAAGGCAAAAGATAAATTTAAGCTATTGCTAGAAGCTGCTTGGTGAAGATTCAGAACTTGTATATACTACATTTATTTACAGCTGTTGCTAATTGTTCTATTAAAACATAAACGAAGCAATAGCCACAGCAGCTCGGAGGAGAGCTCTGCCTCGCCATGCTCTGTCTGCTGGGCACCCACAGCATGAGCCTGGTGAAGAGAATGAATGGCACACAGGGGTTCCTCCTTGGAATAATCTCCAGCAACTTGCTATTAAGACTTCCAGAAGCTGAGATTATGTTCTCATGGTTACTGGCCTGTGATGGATTTTCCCTTCATGACACAATCCAGGCACATTCTGAGGTCCAATCCAGACAGCACCTTTCCAGGCAAGGAGCTCTGCAATGTAACTACACACACTGGAGTAATGACTTTCTCTTGTTTATCTTGACCCTGGCATCTTATCTTCCTGGTTCACTGTGTGCTCCCCAGCTCTTGTGTTCAGGATTTTATGATTCTCTGTCATATAGCATTCGGTTTGCACTTCTCCAGACCCAAGGGTACCAGCCTCTGCCATCATTCCTTGTAAGCCCTTCTACACTTTTGATCATCTTTGTTGCCTTTGCTCTCTACCTTCACCAGGTCTTCAATAACTCCCTTTGAGTTGAGTGACCAGGACTGTGCCACATACACAGGTGACTGCCGCTGTGCTTTCTGTTCTTTTCCCAGTAAGTCCAACACATAATTTTACTCTCCTGACTGTCAAAGGATACTTAGGCATAATTTTTAGCTAAAATAAAAACACCTATCTTAATCCTCACATTATTTCAGGGCAGAAGCAGTTCACTTTCATCTGTACTGGATACCATGGCATTCACTGTTTCCTCACGCAGATGCCTAGGACCAAAAATTTCCTCTACAACCACCATCCTAAAAAATCTAGCATTGACAACAAACTTCAGAGGTGCATTAAGATCCTGTGGGAACCCACAGGCAACCATCCTCTGCCCTGAAAACTATTATTCTTGCTCTCCATTTCTCCTTTAACAACTGCTTTGTGTCCTTGAGAACCTCCCCCTCCATCCCAGAGCCTGTTTTGCTCCTCTCCCTGCTTCCTAGTCCCTCTGAAAAGCTCTCCTAGCACCACAAATCAGGCCCTCTTTATACATCAACAGGGAAAGATTTTGCCATTAAACACCTTCCTGTTTTCAGAGTACAAAAGTATACCCTAGTCTGAACAGAACTCTGGCAGTGCTGTAAAACTGAAGCTATTTGCCTAAGTGATGCTTTTTTTTTTTATTAAAACAGAATTACATAGATGAACGCTTCCATCTGATATCCCAAATGATTCAAGCATCTAAAAAAATAAACCTGAATACTATAGTTATTTGCTTTTGGGGGGGTCAGAAGTCCAAAAATGGATGTGGAAGCTATACAAACCTCGGAGAGAAGAGCTGTGAGATTTCAAGCTGCATCTGCTAGGCTTCATTATCTCCAGCAGAGCACTACATGTGTGGGGTACTCCTGATTAACTTGGCCTGCCTGAGTGATACAGCGCTCTGCTACTGTAAATAAACCCAGCTTTTGCCATGGTAAACATACACAAACTTGGACATATTTCTACAAGTTGCCTCCAGGCTGTCTCGGACACACGTGGCATCCACAGGCAGTCAATCCCAGTACTCACGATTTTCCTTCAACTCCCCTGAAGCTTGAGGTTGAGCCCTCTTCAGGTCTGCTCTCAGACACAAGGAGGGAGATAGAAAGTGGGAGGTGTAGGAAATCTGTGTTCTCCACAGCACTGCTCCCAGCACATAACCTGTTTCTGAATGGGAAGCCCAAGGGGTTTTTTTCAAATCTCAGTTTTTTTAAAGAAATAGCAGAAGTGGTGATGTTAATCCTCTCAATCCTAGGAAAGGAAAAATAAAGCCATAACATGCCAAAAAGTACTTGTAATGTTGTTAGTAAGCCTGCAGCTCTTTTATACTTCCATTCAAACAACTGGTAACCACAGTTAGGCTGAAAGGAGGGGAGGACTAGAGAATTTGAGGCTAAAATTGCAGCATAAAAACCACCATGGCACTAGGTAATATAAAACCCACTAAGCCAATAAAGCAGCAGGAAAACAGTGCAATCTCAGGGCCAGAGTTTATATTTCCCTTTTACATCTGGAGAGTCTGGGGTTAAATATATTGTTAAGGCAGAGATATGGGATGCCACTAGGGAAATACTAAGCTATTTTTCAGTATTTAGAAGAATACACAGAAGCATCACAATATCTTGGCATCTGGACACTCATTAATGTTCAATGCTGCCAAACTGTAGCTGTGTCTGGTTCTGTTTGTTTGTCCAGAACTGGCAACTGCATTGCTGTCCACCAGCAAAACTGCTGCTTTCAACAGTGAGTTAAACCAAAGTACACTGAACCAATGCAATCATCACACCAAAATATACATTTCACCCTATTTATCTATGCAATGACCTTATCTTAACTCCAAAATAAAAGCAGTGTTTTCTTATTTACATAGAGATGCTTTTTAAGGACTGTGCTTCACACAAGGCTTTCACAAGAGCCCACAGACAGAGGGGAAGCTGCTTTCCACAGCCATCCCACAGGGAAGCACAACGTGGGAATTCTCACCAAGCCAGCACAAACTGAAGTAAAAAAGATTCGTGTGATGCATTCTCTTTCTTAGTGTCCAAGGGAAAGATTGCAGGTTGATCAAGCACTTCTCAACATATATTTACAAGTCGTAGGTTCCTTTATTTACATTAGTTTTTTCCTTTGTGTTAAAGCTGATGTGTGGGAATGGCTCCTCTCTTTACTCAATCTACTTGAATTGCCTTTGCAGTGTGAACACAGGTATTCACTAGCTGAAGAGTGGCTCGCTGGAGTGAATAAAACTGGCTTGCAGCAGATGAAAATCACAAGAAAGGGAAACGTAAGTATTTAAAAAAATATGTATCTGTCAGTGCCAGGTCTCTGATTCCACTTTCATGCGGGATACCTGTCTTCCCTACTTCTCAAGTCACTTGCAGACTCTCTCACTTTGATTCCAGCTTCAAAGAGGAATTTGGTATTTATTCCCTGAGGAGGAAAACTCTGTATCATGCCTTTGATGTCTTGATACATCACTAAAAAAGCCCAATTTTATGGGGGTAAAATGAAACACTATCATCATCAGCAAACTATTTACCAAAAGAAAAGAGTTTATTAGGAGTGAGCAACGTTTGAGCTGGAGTGAGCATGAGATGTGGGTACGCTTTGGTTTAGGTGTAAAATTCAAATCTTAGGATTTTCCTTAGGGCAAGAGTTTGGTAGGTTTGACCAGAGCTTTCATCGACACTGAGCTCCATGATACGAACCTCACTTACCACAGTCCCAAACTTGTGTTTCAGTAAGAGCCAGATGTATGTAAAATGGAGCAGTGGTGTGGCTCTTCAGTGTGCTAGAATATAAAATAAAGCACCAAATAATGAGCTCTCCTGATGTGGTGCCCACATGCTGCAGTTAATGACCGCAGCTTATGCCTGCTCACGTATTTTACAGACACAGCGAGCCAGGTCAATGGAGGAGCAAAAAAAAAGGAAAAAATAAAGGCAACTAAAGGTCTGCTCATTTTGTAAAACAAAGCTCATGGGTGAAAACCTCAGACTGAAATCTTGGCTTTCACTGAACCCTGACAGAAAGGAGCATCCAAGACACAAACCCCTAGCTCCGACCTTTGCCCGAGCAGAGCGCTTACCGCACAGTCTCTGTGCAGCACCAAAGGTCCCTGGCACCAGCACACCATTTCAAAACTGTAACCAAAGCTTAGGAAGGGAATCTCCACATTTATATCTGAAAAGAAGAAACACTGAACAGTATTCTAAAAGGTACAAGGTGTAACCCAGTTTGTTACAGGTTCCCCTGCCTGCCTAACTTCCACTGGTGTGATTCTCACTCAGGGAGCGCAGGGGGAATGGGTTGTTTAGTCTGTCACACCACAGTGAGAATTACACGTTGAAAAAGCCTAACCTACCATCAGGAAATAATTGTCCTTTTTTTGAAATAGTGAGCAATACAAGGGAAAACCTCCAGATACATATTGCTTCCATAATCAGCACTGGAGCAGGAAGAGAAGCATGTTACATACATCATGGTTATCACTGCTGTACGAGGCCTTCAAGACATCCCTGGGAGGAAGTTTGCTCCTGGAAGGACAGCACAGGTTAATAGGTTAATGGTGCCAACCTACTAAAGGCCAAGGCCTCCAACAACAACAATCCCAGCATGTTTTGTCTTCAGCTCTTTAATGAACACGATGCTGCTCTGTCTGCCTCCACCCCCCCTCCTCGAGCTGCCGGGGCTGCTCCAGCTCCTCGGTCACAACCGGGTGGCACCCTGACCCCTTCCTTTGCTTCTCCCCCCATACCAACACCTGCACAGATGAAACACCTCACACTAGGAAAAGCTAGAAAATTCAAGAGAGCCAGCACCAAACGCTGCTGCAATTTAATCCCCATTCCAACACATTCTCAGGTGCTCAACATGAAAAATGAAAATAAAATACTCACTAACAATAATAAATTAGAGAACTAAACATTAGCCTACAGGAAACTGTTCCTTGTAATTTCTAGTAAAGAATTACTAAGCATACTAAATGTCAACATCAAGAAACAATTTTCTTGATTTATTGAAACTATAAAATTGGCTACATGCAGTTCAAGAAGTGTTTTTGCCTTTTTCCTTCCTTCTTTAACCTACATAAAGTAATTGTCACTAGTAGGACTTCATGGATTTTACTGGTGAAGAGCGAGTTGGAAATAGTTTGGTAATTAAAACTCAGCTTTCTGTTGGAGCCTTGACATTTTCACTACATCTTGGAAATGCTAGGTAGATAGACATGTAATGAATTTAAAATACATCAGGGCAAGAGAACCCAGTTGGTGAGACATAAGTAACTGGGACAGGAGAGGAGTGATATAATCTAATCCTTCTTGCATGAACAAACCTGGGGACTGGCTTTTGTAGCCAAGAAGACCAATGGCATCCTGGGGTGTTTTAAGAAGAGTGTGGCCAGCAGGTCAAGGGAGGTTCTTCTCCCCCTCTACTCTGCCCTGGTGAGGCCACACCTGGAGTATTGTGTTCAGTTCTGGGCTCCCCAGTTCAAGAAAGACAAGGAACTACTGGAGAGAGTCCAGCGAAGGGCTACGAGGATGCTGAGGGGACTGGAGCATCTCTGTCACGAGGAAAGGCTGAGAGACCTGGGGCTGTTCAGCCTGGAGAGGAGAAGGCTGAGAGGGGATCTCATCAACACTTACAAATTATCTACAAGAGGTGTCAGGAGGATGGGGCCAGACTCTTCCCAGTGGTGCCCAGTGGCAGGACAAGGGACGATGGACACAAACTGGAACATGGGAAGTTCCATCTCAACATGAGGAAAACTTCTTTACCCTGAGGGTGCCCGAGCCCTGGGCCAGGCTGCCCAGAGAGGGTGTGGGGTCTCCTTCTCTGGAGACATTCAAACCCCACCTGGACATGATCCTGTGCCACCTGCTCTAGGTGACCCAGCTGGGTGATCTCCAGAGGTCCCTTCCAATCTCCACTATGCTGTGATTCTGTGACTAAGTTAAATGCACCTGCAGGACAGAACAAAATCACCCTGCAAAGGAAGCTGCAGAGGAAAAAGATCATTCTTGTCCTCATTTATATACTGGCCTCACTGCTAAGACTTACCATACAGGTACTATTTGTGATGGGATAGATGATAAGCAGAAAAGAGTCTTCACCTAAAGACCATTAAGAGCTTAAAACGTCTGGGTCACAGTGAGCTGTCAAAACATAATAACTGGTCCTTTGTATTGCTCTGAATGTTGCAATTATGATTAGCAACACTTTGTTTTTAAATAGTGTTTTCCAATCAAGAACAATGTAATTTCTGACACTGCAGGAACTGCAAAAACTGAGGTCCAGAGATGTGCAGAGGCCCTGCAGTGGGCCAGTGTTGGCACAGCTGGTGACTGAAACCAGTCCAAAGCTCTGTCGAGTTGCTCCTGCTGCCCCATCCATTAATAATCACCTGAAATAATTCATTCTGCTGGCACTTCTTAAAGCTTTCTGTTCTGAAAAACAACAGCTATGTAACTCAAGATGCAACATGATAAGAAGCTGGCTTTTGCCACCTCACAAAATAAATATTCTGCTTCAAGCAGGAATTATTTTAAATAATACAGTTCCTGAGCTACATTTTAGTGTACAGAGACAGGCACAAGGTATGAGAAAAGTATTTGGAAAAAATATACCACAGGCACAAAATATTTTGTTACCTCTCTCAGAACTTTGTGCTGAATTCAGCTTTTTTTTTTTACCTAAAACAATGCAAAAAGAAATTCCAAGTAATAAAAAAAATTAGAACTTGCCCTCTAAAAGCAACATGTCCTTGTTGACTGCCTCGTAATTACTGAAAGAAATGTTCTGCTCTGGAGAAATAGAGGTTCTTTCATATCCATCACAAACAACATGCTTCGTGGTTCACAGGTACAAAAATGAATACATATTAAATTCTGATGCCAATGAATTGTGCAGTACAGAATCGCAGTTACAGTTTTTTGAGTTCTTTATTAAATTGAGGGAGTCAGAAACTTCACTCCAAGGACTACGCTGCATGTATTTGCAATGTGTTAGTAGAACTACAAGCTCTTCTCCCTCCTCTCTCTTTTGTATTTATTTATTTATTTATTTTGGCCAAGTCATTAATACACATGCACAAAATAAGCTATTTCACTATTTTACTCTGCTCGAGAAGCTGGGACCACTGTGGCATTGAAAGCCATGTTTCTTCATTTCTTGGCACGATACGTACCTGTATAACCACGGAGGCAGGGAAAGCAATGGGACAGAGATGTTAACAGCCCAAACAAGATGCTCCAGCAAATCCACCTGGAACAGGAGGATGGGCTGGGCTGGGCTGAAATGACCTCACCACTTAGTCAATCCCATGGGATTATTAGGAATTGCTGTGCCAGTTGGAGATAATGAGACTCGCTGGCACCTACTACCCCTGTTCTGTGCAGATTTTCTTCAAACGGTGAATAGACTAGTTGAGATGTCACCATCTCATTACATGAAAAGCTCTGACAAAGACTGTTCCTTAACCAGCATCTAAGGATGCCGTCATTACCCCATGACTTTGTTTACACTGGTAATTAAACAAGCAAGATACATTCAACAGCCTAAGCCCCGTAATAAGCATGGAACCAATCTATAAACTCCCCTGCTCATGCTGCTCCCATGAACCTCCCCAGACAGGCCCCCCCTTCCAGCAACGGCTCTGCCATCTGAATTCAGAGAACTTTTCAAGACTTCGACTTGAGGACATTCAGAAGACAGACTAAGCTGATGAAACTGTAGTGTCTTCCAGATACTTCTGCCTGCAAAATCTGAACGCTTAAGACCCCTCAGATTCTCCCCCACGTATGGATATTTACATTTTAATTCCCTTTTACTTTGCTGGAGAAAGATACCTAAGTTGGAATGGTTCTAACACTGTATGCCAAGCTACCAAAGCAGACCTGTAAAATAAGAGGTGGCAAAAGTTATATGCAAAAGTTATATGCAAAAGTAACCAAGTCCAGCGCATGGATTTCTACTCCTAATATCATTCTTCCTCGGTCGTATGCTTGTAGTCTCTCCTGTTCAAATATATACTGAGAAGGAACTCTAAATAGCATAAAGAAATAAAATGGAAAGGACTATAACCTCCACAGTGCTCTGAATTTAGCCCATCCTTTTTTAAAGCTTCTCCTTAGAACACATTCTTTGCGATCTCTCTGCTTAAAGTTGAGATTCCAAAATTCAGAATTAAAAAAACCCCACAAAAATCAAACCTAAAGAAATTTTATTTAGTTATTTTGAAAAAGCAAGCCATTAAAGGAGTATTTTGTATCTCAACTGCCAAAGCACACAGCAAGGGACCTAGAAAATGTATCACAGCTCAGTCCTTGTCTCTCCCATCACTATCCCTTGATTTGAGACACTGCAGGAAAGACTGCTTTGTGCATTTCAGCACTACCCATCTCTGGAGGCATGTTTAGACAAACTGATATGCAGCAAAAGCCTCCTGCCAGTCTGAATCTCTGAACACCTCCTTATCTTCCCCAGCTTCCCAGTAACACAAAGATGCACTCATCCTTCCAGGCTCTGAAGGAAATTCAAAGACACTGTAGAGTGGATAGGAGAAAGAATATTCATGATATTGATGAACCATTAGCAGGAGAGTAAAACAGGCTGCTCCTGAGGCTTCTGTGGGAAGATTTTGGGGAGGTGACAGCCCTGAAGCCCTACCAAGAGTGCATTGGGGGTCTGGGTTGGGAGATGAGCAGGAGGATCTTGCTTCAGAGGAGCCACAGGCAGGACCAGCTGATAAAGACCTTGGATGAACTCATCCTCCGTTTGCCAGTCCTCATCCCTGTAACTGCCAGCAGAGCAAAGAGCACTCCATCACCACTCAGCCACTCTCTGATTTATCTGGACATGAGGCCGCTGAAGCGGTTGTGTGAGCACGGCTCTGCACATCCTGTGCAAACAGCAGAGGAGAAACCCCGTGGCTCTGCATTAATGCATCACACTGGACTGTGCACACACCCAGCCCATCTGTTCCTGCAGCACAGTGCAGCCAGAGCACAGCACTGTTCCTCATTACGTAAATGCACTCCCCTGATTTTCACTCAAACGTACACCTAACTCCATGTTACTGTTCTTCTGAGCCCAACAATCTGTCCTCATATCTCCTGTCCCCAGCTGCGTGACCCTTCAGTACCTACCTAGCAACAGGACCGCTTGAGAAACACCTTGCCCTCTCACCCCAGTTCTCTTTGCTACAGCAAGACTGTGAGTATCCTTACTTGGAAGAGAATCTGAGAAGTCTTAAGCATTCAGATTTTGCAGGCAGAAGTATCTGAGTTCATATACCACCACCATCAAGCGTGTGCCACTGAGCTCCAGTGAAGACATGAAAACATCTTTCCATTTCAGTTTAATATTGAATGCTTTTAAGCAATGGTTGTTCAGCATTGCATAGATTTTCATGCCATGTAAGTAAACTATTACATGTCTGATTTATACCTTGAAACCACACACTTTCTTAAATGTCTGAATACTCCATGCTGTTTCTATAAAAGAACTGTAACAAATTAATGAAGAACACCAGAATGGACCAGTTTCTGCCACATTGTACTTCCAAATGTATGTTGCCACCTCTAGCCAACCTGATGTTACTACTGTGTACCACAGGTAATTTTCTTGGTGTAGGAGACCCTAACACTGCCAGGACAACGAACAGAAATGCAACAGCAGACGGCTGGATCCCTTCTAAGCTACCTGCTTCACCTAACAGCCATTTGGTGTGAGAAACAGCTTTGAAAATATCCCGCCCCAAACTAACACACTGAGCATCTGCAGCCCCACACAGCCTGGGATTTTTACACACTTCCATATTCAGGCTAGCCTGAACATCTGCAGTTAGCAGCACCTAAACTAAAGGTTGCAGAATAAGTTGTCCCAAGTAAATTATGTGTCTGGAGATATCTGTGACATTTTCATCCTAGAGATATTACTAACCCTGTTTTATAATCTAAGATGCTGTGCCCACAGTGAAAGGACAAGAGGAAACAGCCTTAAAATTGCAGCAGGGGAGATTCAGATTGGGCATTAGCAAAAATTTCTTCCCTGTAAGGGAACTGGAATGGGTTGCCCAAGAAGGTGGCGGAGTCCCCGTCCCTGGAGGTGTTCAAGAGGCATCTGGATGTGGCGCTGGGTGCTGTGGGTGAGTGGGGATGGAGGTGGGGGTTGGACTGGGTGAGCCTGAAGGGCTCTTCCAACCTCCATGATTCTATGATTCTATGATTCTAGATTTCACCCAGCTGTGCCTCATTCCCTGCTGAGCTGGCTGCACCACACAGCCCCTTCAGAGCTGCTATTGTGGAGAGTGCACAGGAACTACTGATGGATGCCACCAGGCCTGAGTCTCTCGGGCAGTCCCTAAACTGGCCAAAACCCAGCAGGATTTGTTTCTGAGTTCAACAGGAGCTAGAACCTCTCACCTTGCTGCCTTGCTTCTACTAAGTACCGTGCCTCTCTAGAGAAAGCAACTCTGATCTTCAGCTGCCAACAGCAAAAGCCCCACTGTCGTGCAGGCTGGCCTCTCTGCAACGTGCTACAGTGTCCAACAGGTCCTGGGTGCTCTGGAGACAACTGGCCTGAGGACAGGTAGAGGGCAGACAGGCTGCTGCTGGCAAACTCCTGGGCTACTACAGCACTCCTGGGCTCTGCTGAACCTCCCCTCCAAGCACCTCGACCACCTGCTGTGCTGTCTGTGGGAGCTTTGGCAAGGCTGCTCCACTGCGCCAGCAGGAACCCTGCCAGCAGGGGCATTCCTGCTAAATTCCTTCAGGATTAAGAAAGACTTTCATTAAAAGACAAAACAAAAAAAGAAAACCAAACATTTGCACAGCATCACATGAAAGTGGCCAGGAAGGATGCACTGTGCTATTCAAATGCTGGACTTTCTTATCAAAACTCTGCCAAATGTGACCTAAGCACGGAGAGCTGCTGCTGGGGGTCCTGGGAGCAGGGAAAGCCTGGTCCAGGCCTGCTCCCCCAGAGCAGGGACTGTGTAAAGGTTGCCAAACTGCAGGAAATGCCCAGTTCCAGTTTGGTAATCTCCACTGAACTGGTAACAACCACAGAAGTTGCAAGCACTGACAATTTCACCAGCAATCATAGCCAAGGCTCTGAGCACAGAGCTGCAACTGGGAAGAGGAAACAGTGGGTGCTGCATCCACTGGAGCGGCACACAGAGGAGGGACTCGATGATCAGGGAGCACAGAAGCTGGCCTGTGAGAAAACCAACCTTGCTGGAATTCTGCTCCTATTCAGGTAAAAAATAAAACTCACTTTGGTTCTAGACAAATGGATTCAGCCAATATTTAGCTCTGAGAAATTGCTCCAAACACATGAGTCATTGAAGTAGCCTAAGGATTACCTTGGTGTCCATCGAGGTAAACAAACCAGTAGCATTTTTAAATACCAATCAAAGAGCTGATAGAAAAGCAGACCTTTAAAATGGCAATGAAAGAGAAAATGGTTATTCAGATATAATCCCATTATATTCCAGCTCTGGTACTGGGAGCTTTTTTATTTCTGACTATACAAGGGCTGAGAATAAATGAGAGCCCAAAGAAATGTCCTGATAGTCACTCTGCACCCACGGAGCTGAATGTTCTCCAGCTAAAGTGGGCTTCTGTCACACCTGCCTGGTTATTTCTGGCTGTGACAGGGACCCTGCTCCTCCCCTTGCAGATTCTCTGCTGAGCATCCTGAATAACCTCAACGGAGATGTGGCAAATTGCAGATTTATGTGTCAATTAGAGCCTTAAGCAGAGACAACAAAACCAAAAAGAGCATCAATGGCCAAGTGAGCAAGGCAGTACTGGAGCTACTCCGTGCTCTGATTTTATATTTAACAGAGACCCAGTAAGGAATTACAGTCCCAAGAGGTTAGGAATTCAGGAGGACTGTATTTTCCTGATGCATTTTATTTCAAGGCATAAATATATACATGTATATATATACATATACATACATATATATATATATGAAATTATGAAGCTTTCTTTTGTAAATCCTAAATGAGCACGTGCCAAAACACTGATAAATGAAGACAAAGATGCCCTGCATCACCCCGAGGCACCTATTCTGTTCCATCAAGGTGCACAGGAATGTCCTTTTCTCTATTGCAGGCATTCATGCAGTCGGTGTCCGTGCGAGGGTACCTGTACACACCTAACACACAAACAGCCAGTGCTGGGACAGTACTGACAAGGGATCAGCTTGTTGCAACTGCAGCACTGGCTTTGTCATGGACCTGCTTGCAGAAAACAGGCCACAAACAGCGAGTTGCTGCTTTGTAGCCACGTGGTGAAGTTCCTCATGAGCTGCTTTTAATGTCTCTCTGCTGTACCTTTTAATGAAAACGTTAGGATTTATACTGCCTGTCACTACATACAGGCATGCAGAGGGGGAGCTGTACAGGAAAGCCATCTGCAAGTATAATTAATGTTAAGAGCAATATATTTGTGGGAAAGGTACCTCAGCTGAGACAGTTACCTGGGGAAAATGAGAGCAAAATGAGACCTTCCTCTGTTACCTGAAAAAATAAGTTCTGATCCAAAAATCAAATGGACTGTAGCTGTTCAGTCCTCAAAGTTGATGTGTCATTGGCAGACCCTTTCAGGTTTACACTAACACAAAACAGAATTATCTACGTCTCATCACTGGAAAGGCTGAGAGAGTTGGGGCTGTTCAGCCTGGAGAAGAGATGGCTCCAAGGAGACGTCATTGCCACCTTTCAATACCCAAAGGGGGCCTATAAGAAAGATGGGGACAGGCTTTTTAGCAGAGCCTGTTGTGACAGGATGAGGGGTAACGGTTTTAAACTGAAGGAGAGCAGGTTTACGTTAGACATAAGGAAGTTTTTCACCATGAGGGTGGTGAAACACTGGCACAGGTGGATTCCCCATCCCTGGAGACATTCAAGGCCAGGTTGGATGGGGCCCTGGTCTAGTGGGGGATGTCCCTGCCCATGGCAGGGGAGTTGGACTGGGTGTCCTTTAAGGTCCCTTCCAACCCAAATGATTCTGTGATTCACCCTCAGAAAACTTGACTAACTTTGTGCAGCAAAAAAAACCCCAAGACATTTCTCATCAAATACTGGGATGGCCATCGTTTGGATCAAGGCAGCGTGCTGCTAACTGATGATGGGAAGCCCAGGGCATGCAAACGGGGCTTAAAGGAGGCAACATAAAGCAGCACCAGCATTCAGAAGCTGATCTTCCCTAGCATCAGTGCACAGGGTCAGGCAGAGGAGCAACCACAGTATGCCAGTTGAGCATCTTCCAACAGCAGCTGCTAAGGAAAAGACCTGGCATGTGGGAAGACACTGGAGAAAGAAGAAAAATTCTCCCAAAGTATCTACAACTCCTGAGCACAGCCCTGTCTCCTGTATCTGCCTGTATCCACAATGTACCCATCCGACCTTTCTAGCTATTCATACTGCTATTACCTGTAGTTATTTGGAGTAATTATACCTCAGTATTTCACACTTCCCTCACACTAATCTCTGTGACCATAAGCTCCTGTAAGAAGGCAAATGCTTCAGCGCTCACTCCTTGTTTAAATCTCATCAATAATGAAACGTTTTGCTGTAAGTGACAATTTGCAATGGCTGATTTGCACTTCAAGACTTTGATACCAAGAAAGACAAATTCTTCTGTGATACGCCAAATCCCGAAGCAACTGGAAAATTAAGAAGAATGAAAAGCCACAGATCTGCGTAAATTAATTTTCCATATGCATCATCCATAGTTAAGTTTAAAAAACTGCTAACTAATTCTAGGTGCTCACATAGGCACCAAGCACTGATGAACAGAGCCAGCTCTAGTTATCTCTGTGGCTTTGCTTGTGCCATATACAACTGTGATAGCTGACAACATTTCTCTCCTTTAGGGAGTATAATTTAGGAACAAATTAATTTTGGGGAGGAATGGCCAAGTGCTGAGATACAATTCAGCTAAAGCTTGAATTGCAAAGTCTATAAAACTATCTGTAACTGTATCAAGAACAGGGAAAATAAATTTATGGATGTACACAGGAGAGAGAAATCATGGAGATAAGTACCATATATAAATCTACAGAGGCTACGTAATTACTGCATCCGAGATCCATGATTAATCTTATTCTTCTGTTGAGGACAGAGATACTGATACATCGAGGGTGTCTGTACAAAAGTGCTACCATTCGGGTCAGACATACAATTCTGAAGTGACCGTCCTCATTGTCCCCCTTTAGAGCACACTGGTGTGCATTGCAGAGACCTGGGAGCACAAAGGCTGGATTCCTGGAGGATAAAACTGTGAAATCCAGGAATGATTTGGCAATTCCAGCTGCTGAGGGACAGCCATTTCAGGGCACCAGGCTAGAGCCAGTCTGCACAAAATCTCCTGTGTATGTCGGGTGGATGTCAGGACCCCAGCACTAACTGGTTCACCCCACAACGTACTTTAGTCCATGCAAAAAATCCCTGTGGGCTCCTCGCTGAGCCCTTGCACAGCTAAAGGCTGCTTTTCCCTGGGGCTGGTCCTTCTCAGCCAGGGGAGGACACTGATGTTGCTTCACTTGAAAAATAAAACACAATGTCTTAAAAACCATCTCACAGGAGCACACTTTCCTCAATAAAGCAGGAAGCCGGGAAGTGCTGGCCTTAACCGGACAAGCAATGGGAGGGCCAGCATCTCCACTGAGTGATGCACAACAACTGCCAGTGAATAACGGGGCTGAAAGAGCTGAATATGAATTTAATCTCTCAGATTGATACCAAGCACCAGTAGGTGCAGCAAAGCTTGAACTGAAGTCTCACCATATTTTAAAGACAACACTTCTATTTTCAGCTGGGTTTCCCCAGGAAGTAAGGTCCACATAGTCATGCCATGCCACCCACTTTCTGTCCTTCTCCCAAAAATCTTTGATAGCAGTATCACAGCTATTAAGATGCAAATCACTTCATGAAAGCAGGTAGCCAGACAGAGGAGAGTGATTTCTCAAACATTCCTGCAAGCAGACATTCTACAGGTTACACTTCATGTTTGATAAACACGAGCAATGCCCACTGAAGAGACCATCATTCTGATTCTCCAGGAAAGGGCAATGGCTTGTGAGGGTACCCAGAGCCCAGCCAGGAGACACGAAACCATACGGACCCCTGGGCCTTGCCTATTCTGTCACTAAGAGCAAGACTTTTAGGTTCAGAAGCATTTCTGCAGTTCATCTATACATGATCTACCTGTGAAAATGCTTTTAACAAGGTAATATTAAAAAGGGATCAATGGACAAACATTTGATGCACTGATAACTTTATGCTCTAAGTCCTATCACGTGTAAGAAAGCAGGTAGGCTCTTTTTTACAGAGAAATGTCATAGTTGCTTTTTGGCTCATAAAAGCTGGCACTGCCAGTCACAATAAAACCTGAACTTCTCCCACTGTAGATATTTACTTCCTTCCTAGTGAGTGTGGAAAACAGCATTTAGTTCTAGAAGTATCTATGTAGTTATTTTAAAACATCATATATGCCAGCACATAGCAGCACCAGCTAGAAACAGTCTCTGCTGCAACCTTCTTTTCCCTTAGTCTAATTTCATTTGCAAGACCTCTAGAGGGCAGTGAATAAAAGAAAATAAAGTACCAGAAATACAAATTTAAAAATTGGGATCTTGTCTAATTACTTCCTTGTATTGAAAACCTTCCAGGTAATTCTCTGGATTAATTGATTACCGCAATGGGATTTTTCCAAGCCCAAATCCTGCACTGGCAGACTTCACAGCAATGCGCTCCCCCAGGGATGTGCTTTTTTCCAACAGAAATCACTTTCTTGCACCTAAGTTAAAACATGCAGCAGGCCATCTGACTTCCATGGTGCTTGGCAAACAAGACTTCTCTTTTTCCTACAGAAAGTCACACTAAGCCAAGGAACGGGGAAGATGCAGCTGAGTGAAGCTGACCTGTTTGCTCGACACACAACAGTATAACATTAATGTTCAAGCTAACATCAAACCAGCCAGGACCTACAGCAGAAGGCAGCCTCTTAAGTCATTCCTCTTCGGTTTTCATGCACATAGCAGGCACAGAACCAGGCATACTGCTAGTAACTTCATTATACTTTTGACTGTGAATATACAATTAACCCATTACCGATGGAATGTGTAAAATCTGGGATAAAACTTACATCAAGCACAGCAGACAAAAACATTAGGCACAGCATACTTTGTCTTATCCAGCACAGTAAGGTTATCAATCAATACAGCACCAGCCCATACAAGTGTATGATTTCAACTATGCTCTAGTAAGTTCCTATGGCTTTGTAAACCTTGTGCAATTCTGAGACTGGCTACGCCACTACCGCAGGCAGGGCTGTCCACACCTCGAGTTAATGCTCAGTTTATTTTTGGAACACAGATAGATCTGCAAATGCATCGAGAAACACCAGAAACTCAGAGCACAGCAAAATGCTTGAAAATTTGTGTGCTAAAATGTGATGACAGGACTCAGAGTACCAACACACTCCAAGGCCCCGTGGCCCACAGCCACTGGGGTGGGAACAGTTAGCTGCCCTGCCCCCCACCAGTGAGCCACTGGTCCTTGCTGTGCCCTGGCACTCCCTGAATGCAAACCCCCTCAAAAAACCCAGAGGAACCAAGATCAGCAAGTTAGGAAAGCATTATTGTTCTTTCTAGACTGCTAGGTGATACACTGCTGTTATAAATTGTCCCTGCTCCCAAGAACCCAGACACCGACAATTTGCTCTTACCTACTGCAGTTTTTTAACCTTGTTTGTGATTTTTAAATCTTTCCCTTGCACCTGCAATATTCTCATCCCTGTTTCCTGTTGCATTAATTCCCTCATATTTAAAAGGGCTAGAGAGCTAACGGCTGCTTTGGCAATTCACATTTGTGAAGACACACACTTACATGAGCTTCTGAGCCTTCTTCATACTCCAGCAGAGCTTGCTGCAGTGCCACAGAGCAACAGCCTACAGGAATGAAAAATTGGGAAAATGTTATTTATGCCCTTTTAACAGAATGCAACTAAACAATTTTGCTATCAACCACTGTATCTATGTGTAAGGGGGGGACAGCAGCATGTTGTTATATTGATGGAGCCTGGAGGAACCTCTTTTCTCCTAGGAGAAATCCACTTTTGGTGGTACCTGTGGGCTTCTCCCTTCTGTAGAAGGAAATGGTAAAGCAGAGCAAGGAAGTGAGAAGTCAAAAGTGAAAATAAGAGATAGGTACAAATAAGAAAGAACAGTAAGAATATATCATGATTCAAAAGTGAGGTCAAACAGGAGCAAGAAGAAGAAACAAATGTGTGGCAGGGCCTTGGAGTAGCAGATTTGGTTGAAAACATCCCTGGGCAGATCATAAATATCATCATCATCAGTCAGTGAAGATGCCTACAGCTGCACGCACCCACAGAATGCCGGTAAGGAGTGTACTCTATGCTTTTTGAGGATGAAAGCACTGCTAGAGCTTTCAGAAGCTGTATTTCTATTTTTTTTAAGCTAAAACAGGTTACACTGCACTCTTCATACTAGCTGGACTGTACGTTCATTTGGCAGGAGGTTGCTCCTCTTTTACTATGCAGCCTTTATGCTGATTCCTTGGTTGCATATAAGTGTTCTTCAGAAAGATTAAATCAAAATCCATCTTTCAAACAGCTTGAGAAATTCTTCCCTCCCACCCGCAAAGAGTAAGAAATGGATGAGAGGTTGAATCCCCTGTTTGAGCAGAAAGGCCAGTGTAGTCCTGACTAATGAATCCCAATCAGACACTCATTAAATCTGAATCACATCCAGGTTGCACTCCTAGAGCAAGTGCAGCACCAGGCTGAGCTGAAAGAGCACATCTAAATCTGGAAATCATGAAGAGGTGCAGGAGGAGCACCCTGACCTTCCCTGCAGTGAAGATGCTCCAGTATCGCAGACTGGCTGAGGAGGGGGTGGACTGGAGGCAGAGTGAAGAATGCCTCTGCTGGCTATCATCTCCATTCCACGCTTGCCCACAAAAATCTTTTGCTCAGGTGTGAGCCAGTACCTCCCCACCCCATGCAGACAGGCTTCAACACACCAAACCACCCGCCTCGGTCGAATGGAACCACCCTCTGCAAGCAGATTAAGGAAAGCAGCCAGTCAAGCACCAGAGAAAACCGTAACTTTTCTGTCTCTCCCACTGAAAAAACAGCCATGTAATTGAACACAAATGAAGAGAACCTGGATTCTTTAAAGAAACAATTTGCTTATGGTTTGCTCCTCTGGGAGTAATCCAAACGCTGTGCTGAAATTCCTTCCAGCACTCATGCAACAGAGGTTTTCATTTGAGCCAAAGAAGTGGATATAAAAGGGTAAGTCTCAGACAAAGACACAATTTTGTGCAAAATCACAAACCCAGATGCAGTTGTGGCTAGTTACAAAACATTATCAGTACAGGTGCTTGCAGCTGAAGGACCTGCAAGCTCACAGGCTGTGTTTCATCTGCCCTGCCCCTTGCAGACACTCGCATCATAGACATTGTCTTGTGAATGCACTGTCTGGGGAGAAGGGAAGGGAATGTCTCTGCTAGAAAGAGTGAGCATAGGCCAATTTAGGACTTCCACCTGCTAATAAAAATAATTATTTAAAATTATGCAACATCAGGATGGTAACTCTGAAGATAAGAGGCAAAACCATTGAAAAAAATAAGTTCAGGACAGACATGAGGACCCCTGGTGCCAGCCAGAAAGCCAACAGGCACACCCCACGGCACATGAGCCTTCCCATGCACCATGTGTAGCCGTACTTCAAAGCCAGCACTCTTCCTATCATGCTGGTGCTCAGCAATCCAAGTAATGAACCCATCCTGATTTCTACCTTCACTATTCTTGACAGCTGCTATTGCTGTTTACAAAATACTTCCTACTCCAAGTCATTTGTTAGAGAGCTGCAGACAGACAGTTTGATGCCCAAGTCACAAGTGTCTTCCTTCTCCCAAACCCCTTCCAGGCTTATTCATCTGGGAGAAGAGCTCCTCTCACAGAGCAAAAGTAGCAGCTGGCAAAACTCAGAGGTATTTGCTCCACTTCATGGTCTTTCACATCAAATTTCCTGCACATCTGGTTATGCAGAAGATTTGGTAAAAAAAACCCCCAACTATAGCAATAAAAATCACACAGCAACAGAAAACAATTTGGCTACTTGGGCCAGTGGCAAATTAGAAAGGTTTTTGTGAGCCTGCTGTTAGCATACAGAGAGGGAGGAAAGTCACCCGAAAACAGAAACATTTAATCCAAAGATTTCAAATTTCTTTCCTTTCTCTCATTAGCAAGCACACTGAGAAGCTCCTGACAAGCACAGCCATTATGCTCATTAAAAACAGAAATAAAAACCTACAAGTTACCTTAATGGGAACAGGGGGAGGCTTCACTCCCTCTCCACCATCAGCGCTACCGTCCTCAACCTTGAATTGGAGCAAAGTGAACTTCTGTCTTCACCCACTACGATTTACAGTTGAAAGCAAAATCCCTGCATATTTTTATTCAAAACTGTATGGGTACCTGTGTCCTCCTGAGAAACCTGGTGGTGTCCTCTGTAGGGACAAAGCATTAAGAAAATCTCAGCTTGTCCAAACACTGGACTATTGCTGTTCCTGTCTGCCCACATTCTGCTTCCACTGTTCTGGGCAGCATCAGCTTTGTTTCTTCTCAGCCACACACTCCTCCTCTCCCCGCTCAGTGCTGGGTTGGGTGTGTTAAGACAAAAGCAGGGTCAAGGTTTCTGTTTTAACGACCTCAGGGTAATCACCAGGTTGCTTGGAACTTAAACAGGTCAAATCCATTTTCCGCTCCAAGACACAACCAGATCTTTCTTTCATTCCTGATCCTTGTTTGTTCAAAGTTTTTTGGAGAGACATTTAACTTTAGTATATCCACCATTTGGGATATTCTGTACTGGTTTCAGGCAACTGATTCACTATTTGAACTCTTAGAGCCTCTTGTCTCTCCAGGCATGTGGGTACGAGCCTTCCTTATGGCAATTGAAAGCCATCAGTGTTACACCATCCATTATGGATGAAAAGAATAAACTATCTTTTTCTAAGAAACAGTCTTTCATGTATTGAAAAACTCTTTTCAAAACTCCCTTCTTTTGTCTGCATCCCAAGTAATACCGATTTATCACTGCAGGGTGTATTTTCTAGCCCTCTGGCTGATGTTGCTGGTCTCCTCTGAGTCCCCCCAGCCGACCCACAGCCTTCCTGCAATGTGCTGCCTGGATCAGGGAGCAGCCCCAGGCGAAGCTGCTGCACGTGCAGAGCACTGCAATGTAAGAAGTAGTCGAACATTCAAGTACAGTACAGGGATGGAGTTGCTCAGCACTGAAGAGAGAGACTGGGCAGGCTGCAGAGGATCACAGCTAAACACCACAATGTAATTCTGAAATCTGGCTGGGATACTGGCTGGGAGGAAAAGGGAAAGGAAACAAATTCTGGCTCTGTTCTGGAGTGGCGCTGCCCAGTGAGACAAACCATCCAGCTCTGGACATTGAACTTACATATGCAGGCAGGGGGCATATTCAGGAACAACAGGAATATGAAGAAATTTGTACAATACAGCCTGTGAGCAAAGACTGCAAGAATAACAAAGATCTAATAACCATCGCGTTCACTAGAGAGGAGTTCTTCACAAAGAAAGTCACTGGAAACAGCAGAAGGACACAGATTGGCAGCCTGAATACAAAAGGGGCTGTGGGAGAGAGAAGCCGAGCGCGATGGCCTTGCCCAGCAGAATTCCCAGGAAAGCCCAGCCCGCCCGCAGCGTGCTAGAAAGCTGCAGTACCACTTCAGATGAAATTTGCAACATGTCCATCAAAATGAGTAAACAGAACAACCTTCCTGTTCTGTCCAGGCTGGGATTATTTACACACACCTCGCTTTGAGCCCCTGGTTATTTCTGGCTCTGCTTCATCTTTTAAATTGGCACAGAGAGCTCAGCTGCTGTTTCCCCTGCCTCTCCAAGAGCAAGCTCTCCTGGGCACAGGAGATCAGCCCAACCACGCAGCTGGCGCTCACACCTTCCACAGAAAGCAGGAGACTCACTTGGAATGACCTGGCTGAGGCCAAGAAAGCCCAGAGCTGACCAGAATTTACACCCGAGTGTGAAAAAGGGAACAAGAAATACAAATTGCACTCATAGTGGAATTACAATGAACTCAATTCTGCCCTGTTGGTTGTACTCAATACTTACAATACCTCTTGATTCAGGTGAAACTGAGAAAGTCTAAGTATGCAACAGTAAATTAATTTATTTTAAACCAAATAAAGTAATTTATATTTATCACAGGAGAGCTAATTCACTTTCCTTTTCAACATCTTCCCCCTTTCAACAGCCATCACCTAAAGTACCCAGCCTTACTGAAGTCTCCTCAGAGGTCCTGCTGAAGCTGGTGGCAGGGAAGTAAGGGGCAGTCAGGAAGATGGCAGAGAGGCAAGAAGCCAGCAGAAGGGTTAAGATTATGACAGCAGCATTGCTGGCTATGAAAAAATAGTTAGGAACCAGAAGTCTATATTCCAGAGAGGCTGATGGGTGAGAGTGTTTTTATGTCTGTGAGGTTTTATCCTGTTTAAATGCGCAGTGATCCTGCCTTCCTTCATCCCAAGCATGTAAGAAAAAATTGCAATTGCTGCAGATCACAGAAACCCAGGTTGGTTTGTGTTGGGAAGGACTTTAAAGCTCATCCAGTCCCACCCCCTGCCATGGGCAGGGACACCTCCCACCAGACCACGTTGCTCCAAGCCCCAGCCAACCTGCCCTTCAACACTGCCAGGCAGGGGCAGCCACAGCTTCTCTGGGCACCCTGGGCCAGGCTCTCACCACCCTCACACCAAACAATTTCTCCCTCCCATCCCATCTCCATCTCCCCTCTGGCACTTGGAACCCGTTCCCCCTCATCCCATCACTCCCTGCCCTTGGCACCAGTCCCTCTCCAGCTTTCCTGGAGCCCCTTCAGGTACTGGAAGGTGCTCTAAGGTCTCCCCGGAGCCCTCTCTTCTCCAGGCTGAACATCCCAAACTGCCTGTCCCAAGAGCAGAGCTGCTCCAGCCCCCTGAGCATCTTTGTGGCCTCCTCTAGACTCATCCAACAGCTCCGTGTCCATCTTACGTTAGGGACTCCAGAACTGGACCCAGCACTGCAGGGCAGAGGAGGGTGGGGGTGGGGGGGTGTCTCACAAGAGCAGAGTAGAGGAGGAGAATTCCCCCCCCCTTGACCTGCTGGTTACACTTTTGAAGCAACCCAGGATCCCGGCGGCTTTTTTAGCTACAAGCGCACACGGCCGGCTCATGGGGAGCTTCTCATCACCCAACATCCCCAAGTCCTTCTCCTCAGGGCTGTTCTCAATCCATTCTCCACCCAGCCCGGATTTGTGCATGCGATTGCCCTGACCCATGTGCAGGACCTTGCACTTGGCCTTGCTGAACTTCATGTGGTTTGCATGGGCCCACCTCTCCATCCTGTCCAGGTCCCTCTGGATGCCATCCCTTCCCTCCAACGTGTCAACTGCATCACACAGCTTGGTGGTGTCGGCAAACTTACTGAGGGTGAACCTGATCTCATTGTCCATGTCGCCGACAAAGATTTTAAAGACAACTGGTCCCAGTACTGATCCCTGAGGAATGTCACTTGTCACCAATTTCCTCTTGGACATTGAGCCGTTGACCACAACTCTTTGACTGCAACCTCCTAGCCAGCCATATCAGTTCAGATAAAATTATGTTTTATCCTATAAACAGTGCCTCCTACCACAGCAGAGCCTTCCAACAGGGCTAGCAGAAGCATGGAAAATGTAATTTCCCAAATGCTCTTTGTCGCCTTCAACAGCAATGATGTCTTTACCTATTGTATTTTTTATTTTTGTATGTTTTCTGTTAATTTTTTGTGTTGGTCTAGTTCACCTTTTAACATTCAAAAGCTCCTGAGAAACCTGGAAGGGCAAACGACAGAGGGACATGTTGAATGAGATGTTAAATTAAGGGTATGCATATGCAACCTGTCTTTGCACTGGAATGGTTGCTACTGTGAGTTTCTTCAGGAAAAAAATGAAGATAAGAGATTGGAGATTTTTCTTACTACATATTTTTTTTGCGATAACTTGATTCTCTTTAAAACCAAATGCCCAGCTGGATCCTGGTTCCCATCCTAGAGGAAGACACACAATGAAGCTTTAACAAGCTGCTTACAACTGCAAGCAGCTACCCATTTTAAGCAGGTGGCTTAAGATCTTTCCCGTCAACGTTTCTCATTGACAATCACAATTTAGACTGTGAAAATACTCTTACAATGATTAGGTGCAGATGGCTTAAGAGATGCTCTGAAATCATGAATATGAAGTTCCTGGATGACTAAACTGATTGCTTTCACAGCCTGGCAGGTCTTGACCTCTGAGGCTGAGCTTGTAGAGTTACTCCTTGGTTTTATATTCAGTGGACATTATATGATCCTTAGAAAGCTCAAGGTCTTTTAGATTGCATTTATATGGCTCGTACTTGTTATCTGATGGGTCTGTAACCTCATAACACAGCTCCCATCTAATGTAAAGCGAGGAGATGTTCTGATTTGCAATCGTTACAGAGCAGGACCTGACCAGTGTAGGAGAAAGGGACCTGGGGGTCCTGGTGGACAGGAGGATGACCATGAG
>VZRW01012115.1:56715-68024 GCA_013398125.1 Aegotheles bennettii
AAGATGATGAAGGGAGTGGAACATCTCCCTTATGAGGAGAGGCTGAGGGAGCTGGGGCTCTTTAGCTTGGAGAAAAGGAGACTGAGGGGTGACCTCATCCATGGTTACAAATATGTAAAGGGTGAGGGGCAGGACGATGGAGCCAAGCTTTTTACAGTGATGACCAATGATAGGACAAGGGGCAATGGATGCAAACTGGAGCACAGGAGGTTCCATGTGAATATCAGGAAGAACTTCTTTCCTGTGAGAGTGCCAGAGCACTGGGACAGGCTGCCCAGAGAGGTTGTGGAGTCTCCTTGGCTGGAGACATTCAAACCCCGCCTGGATGTGTTCCTGTGTGATGGACTCTAGGTGACCCTGCTCTGGCAGGGGGGTTGGACTGGATGATCCTTCGAGGTCCCTTCCAACCCTAGAATTCTGTGATTCTGTGACTTCTCTCATCACAAGCACCTACCTCTACCACCTGGTCGGTACACACCTTCTTTCTGTCACGTACTTCATAAGTGAATTTCCCAGCAGGTCACTCTTAATACCCATTCCTCATTTTTCTCCTGCAGATTCAGCAGCCTCTGCCTCCTTGCAGCCCGAGCAGCACAGTCCAGCTGGCACTGCCAAGGCCAGGAGGCCAAGGGAGGAGCAGAACAAGCTCCCTCCCTCCGAGCTGCTCTCCACTGCAGACGTTCACAGCCCTGCTTCTGCTCACCCAGGTCCCTCTGGCACTGGGCTGAGGGCTGACAGGGATGCCCTTTGCTGCAAGGCTGGCAGCAAACCACCCTTTCTACTACAGTATTAACATACACAAAATGAAAGATTTTGAGGAATTTCCATATGGATGGAAGTTGAATTACTATAGTTTCATTTTATGTATGAATTTACAAATATGGAAATTAACTGATCCTACTTCAGCACATCGTGTCTTTGTCTATTGGTCAATCTGTTAGCTGATCCTCAAAACACTTTTGTTGTTATCTTTTTCCATTCAATTCTGTTTATTGACTTATTCAGAGGCAGAAGCTTTTTTCCTCACTGCATAGACTCCCTGTCAGTAGGCTTTAGTGCCCTTTGAGAAATCCTGCATCGATCCCGAGAGTGACTACCAAAAAGGAGAGAGGAAATTTTAACTCCATCAAATAAATTGGCTAGCTCTTGGCACGTGTTTGGACCCCAAATTCTTAATCTACATGATGGTGAAATTCAATTTAAAAACTTTCCAGCAAAGTTAAGCTGATATTTTAAAGACATTATCACCCATTATACCGTGAATTGTACATTTAAGCAAAAATATGCTGATGATAAAATGTAATTTTGTTTTCAAATTTGACTTAGAGTAAAAAAAAGGTATACATAGAAATTTTCACCAGGAGAACAAGCAAATTCCTGACCCTAATGTCTCTCACAGGTTTGCAGCTCTATGATTGCTGTACCTTCCGATTTACCTCTGAGGACTGCTTGGACCATAATAAAGATGCACTTTTGAAAGTGCTCTAATTAGGAAGCCTGATGCCACAACCTGATCATTAAAGGCTGTGCTGAGGTTAAAATTCAAGGGCAACATAGTCCCAGACAGACTAGTTTCTGCTTGCAAAGTAAGACAATGCTATAGTAAAAATGGGTCTTCCATAGAGAGTAAGGAAGCAGCAACTTCAGGGGCTTTGATGGAGTTTGCATAGCAAAAGCACAATTAAGATTATTAGCTTTATTTCAGCCCATCAAAATGCAGTGGCTGAAAGAAGCCTTTGTGATTATCCTTCTGTAATCTCAATGTAATTGAGCTCTGCTCACTTTTAAAGGCTGCGTGTTGGTCTATCCCCCATGCAGCACAGAAGAGTAAGATACTCTCACTCCGTGGCACTTCTTTCTCCGCAAAGGATGAAGGAGGTTCCACCGAATTGCTGTGCACCAGAAGGATGAAGTTCAAAAAGCTTAGTGTGAGGAGAAGGCAGGCATGCACTGTCCCCATATGGAGAGAGAGGACTAGGCTGGGAGTCCCTTCAAGCTATAAGGTAATTAATTATTGCATATACTAGAGACAACTTAACTCAAGGTGGTAGAAAAGTGTTTAGAGCAGCAACTCCTAAACCCACAGTTAAGTAATTAAGGACGTTAGCTTGCTTCAAGGCCAGTTTTCCCACAAAAAGTAGTGATAAAGGGACTTTTAAAATCAATTTTCTCTTTACTTTCTTGGTGAGATGCTTTCATAGCAACTACACATCTACTGTCTTCCTGTGGATAGCACAGATATGGATCTCTCATCTTTTCCCCACTTCCTAATCCATATTGCTGAAGACTTTGGAAAACGAAAGAGTGGTGGAGGGGGGGGTTCAGACACTGCCAACACTACCCTGAGAAGCTTGTGACCTCCAAGGAGGTACCTCTTACTTTAAGATGGACCTCACTGTGAGAGGTCACACGTTTCTCTGGAGGACAGGAACGACACGTTCAGTGTATTACTCAGTCAAGAATTGAATTACTGCTCTCCCAAGCTTGGCATTTGACTTGGCTGTCAAGCACGAAACATTTAATAAAAGGCAGCAGGCTGTTTCACTCTGCTGACTTGTAGATCTCAGAGACTGAAGGAGATGGTTTTAGCTTTGACTTGATATTTAGGATGGAGGCTTGCCAATGATTTTAAAGCAGATGAATATACAAGTACTCTGTAAGGCTCTTTTTCTAGAAATTTAATAAAAAGTTCCAGGGCTGAGGCGGGGACAGGGGGAAGATTGGATAAATAAAAGCATAGGAATGTCCCACGAGGACCTAACGTGTATCCAGCAAATATACAACATACTACACCACTTCTTTTCTGTCATTAATAGTAGGTTCAAAACAAGGACTAATAAGTAATCAGTCCTGGTAAAAGTTCAGGGCTATCTCTGGAATTAATTTAGGGTATGGTCTCCTACCTACCTGGCCATTATGAAAGGACATGCAAGGTGGCCCTGCCAGAGCCTGGCATCACTCGCTCTGTGAAGGGTCAAAGCCCAAAACACACCCCATGCAGGAAGCAACATGAAAACAATCCAAGATGCCGCTCTGAAAGGGTTGGAAAAGAAACCTGAGTCTGAAGGCTTCACCTCCAAAATGTCTGTGTTGCAGGCCAGGCTGTTGCTGCTAACTCCTGCAGATGGACTGGCAGCCGTCACCAGAGGCAGTCTTCTCACACATACAAACCACGAGCAGAGCGTGGGCAAAGGGTTATCAATCATAATGTCAAATCCACTGCCTTGTTCAAGCAGCGCTCTGCATTGCCAAGAAAGATGAAAGGCTACCACTCCTACCTTCCAGTATATGCAATTTCAGAAACACCATGTTCAAAGTCCTGTGGGATGCAAGAAAAACAGTGTGCTCAGACACAGCTTCAGCTCGATTCGGAACAACTCCCAGCACAGGCCAGTCTGTATGTGCCTGAGAAGATTTTCCAACAGGATACCAGGAATGCATTCCCTGAGCCCTACCCATGTAAGGATTAGAAGTTTGTAGAGCAGACCAAGGAAGGCAAACTGTGGTTGCAAAAGCAGGGTTTGCAGTGACCATTAAAGAATTCAGAAGCAGTGGGCCTTACACAGTCAGTGTGATTTTATGAACAGTCATGTTTAATGAAACACCCCCTCTGAATTAGTCACTGATCCTCGAGTGTCCGAAGTACAGAATAAGCTGGGATGCCCCTATAGAAACAGATTCATCTGCCCCGAACAGCAATGGTGAGCATAACAACTTGTCCATAAGCTCCAAAAAGATGACCTACTAATGGCAATGTGGAGAATAACACAGTATGAGGTTGTTCAGTAGGGCCACACTGCCACAACACACCAACCCTGGGCACTGAATCAAAGCCAGACTTGTGATTCTCCTAATGGCACTGCGAGTCTCGGTGCTAACGGCTCTCCGTAACTGCGAAGTTTTAAGCGTCACTCTGACGCTCTGATATTTTCAGTAGCAAAGCCTCTGCCAGCGCTGATGAGCATCTCGATACAAATGACAGATCTGCCCAAATCTCAGGGAACCAGCAGTGCCAGGAGGGCTGGGATCTCATGGTCCTCTCCTCATCTCAATGTCATACAAGACTCTGACACTTTCCTCTAGGGTTTCTGCTGCACCCACATGCAAAAGCTCCTTGCGAAGCCCTCTGGATCCTCAGCCTCCCTGCTCCTAGGTTAAAATTACTATTAAATTGAAGTCACGATAGGTGTGCAGCAGTGATCCCAGTTATGCCAAGAATAAATTTCTAAATATCTGTGGAAGGCTTGAAAGAAGCCTAGGCTAAAGTAAGAACAGGGAGCGCAGGCGGTTTGCTTGTTGCTATGGCTGATCAGAGCAAACCGCTGACCTTTCTGGCTATCAGAAAAGCGTGTGAAAAGATGCACGGTCTTCAAAGGGCAGTGCTAATAAAGAAAAATACACCTTCATTTTTCTCAATTTTCTGTATCAGACGCAAGCACATCTTGATCAGAATTCATGATGACTCATATTCAAAGCCCTGCTTCTAATCCCTAAAATACCATCAACACAGATAGCTGGTTGCTGTAAAAGGCATAGCTGGCTAACTCCCCAACAGGCATTTTCCCCCTCTTTATTAAAGGTAGCAGATTTTTCAACAAGTTAACTCTCTCTCCCTTTCCAGACCTCCACACTGATACATAACGGCAGCCATCATTTAAATTACACACTGACAATGAATTTCTGTGATATGTTATCCATTATGGTATATTAAACAGAGAAAAAGTGGACCCCGCTATCATAACTATTGAGACTGTTTTTCCTTCCACGTTGATGTACATCCAAATAACCAACTTATGAGCCTTGCAAATGTCAATCTGCACTGAGGCAAGAAGCTGTGAAGTTCTTAAGCAGATGCTCTCCTTGGGACTGAAAGGTCAGTGTTTCTGGTATTTATTATTGTTGTGAAAATATTTTAAGTTAGGGAGGACTTTCTCAGGATCCATGGATGTGACCATTAAAGATTTCAACCAAGAAAAGTCAGAGCCTCAGACTAAATTAAATAAAAACATTCAAAGAATTCATTTTGCTAAAGTGCAGACAGAAATATACAGAGAATAAACTCAGCAATGCAATAGCATCATACCCAAAGGAGGAGTGCCCATTGATTCAGGCAGCCAGTGTCTCAGGCAACAAGCCCAGATTTGGCTGCCAACTGTTCTTGGGCAAGTCAAAAACCGCAAAACCCACTAAGGTGGACTTTGTAGGCATTTCTCTTACTGGCATCTATTTTCTACCCATTTAAATGCCCTTACAAAAAATACTTTCCTTAATATTTCTCTGTCTCACTTCTCTTCTTGAATACTCCAATAACTACCCAAGGGACATTTTATAATTGACATGATGGCAAAGGCAACCATAAAATGGAGGCTGGGGCTACCTGTCTGCAAAACCACACAGCACAAGTAAGAGGAAAGATCCAGGCTCCAGACAAGCCTTGTCTGGATTGTCTGGCTCCTTGTCTGGATTCTGAGCAGCACCTGAACAATACTGATGAGAGGCTAATGAAAGAGTGAGGCTTCCAGTTTGACTATTGGAATTATACCTGCCCCTGCTTAACTGAGAATATCTGCAAACTGGATGAGCTCCAAATAATGATGCTATTTATGTGCAGAGCATGCGTTTGCAGCATAACTACTGGTGTACATGAAGGAGCGTGAAATGCATAAATAAGATATGTGGCCTATTAGCAATCTCATAATATCATGTATAAGAATATAAACTGTTTAAGGAGAGATGTCTAATAAACTTTAACTGCTGGTGCTGCTGCCTGGCTGGCTCCCTGTGTGATGCTATTCGATCAACAATGCAACCAACATTTTGTTCCTTATGCATTATTTTGGTAGAGAAAATGTAGAAGATCACTGTGAGAACAAGGTAAATTTGTGGCTGGAGAAGTCAAGCTCCATGGTGAGCTGGAGAAACAGATGCAAGTGCAACCATCAGCAGGAAGATGACAGCACTGCACTAACACAACATTTTTAATGTGCAAGAACCACTGTTCTGAGTGAAGAAACGGCAGCAATGCAGCTACTGCTGCAAAATTCATACAAATATTCTTAGCTTCTGAAGACCAAAGCCATTATTGTTGTAACAAAGGACAGTCTTGCCCTTAAGCTTTCTTGAACGTATCAGTCTGACTACTAACGTAATGGATGGGCAGCACAGAGCGAGGTCTCAACACCCTGCTCCACTTGCACAAAGAAGCTTAAGCACAGTGAGGTTTGCCCTAAAGAATACTGAAACAGTTACCTGGTACTCCTGTTCTGCACCTTGCTAAAGCGTTCCATATAAAAGAGAGCATGAATGTGCTTGAAAGTACCTAGCAGCATAGGACATGGTGGCAAAACTGACTCCTAGACCAGCCAAATTGCTGGAAACTGGAGGAAAAAAAAAAAAGGCATAACCTTACTTAAATCAAGCTAGTTCAATTATGAATGGTATTTTTTTTCACAGTAACATGGAAACCTGTTTTTAAAAAGCCACACAAATCCACCAGACACAAGGCTTCCCAACGAGCTGTGTGTTTTTTAAAATAAATTCTTCGTTCCACGCTGGTTTTTAGGATATGGAAATGCAAAGTCTGCTCCCTTCTCTGCTAACCAATGTGAATTCTTTGGTTTATGACAAACTTTTGCCAGTGACTTCACTCTTGCATCAAAAGCCTATCAGAATGTTTACCAGTAAATATCTATTTAATAACATTGATTTCTAAATCAGTTTCTCTAATTTCAGTACTTTTTCTCTGAAATAATGTGTGAGAGCTGAAACTTCACATATATAGGTATTTTCTTAGTAATGTATAACTGTCCAGCTGTGATGCAAAAAAGCAAGCAAGGTATTGAGGGAATGAGAAACATTAGAGAAATACAATGAATGCTATTAGGCAAATGACTTTCATGCCTTCCTATGGATACACTGTTTATAAACGGGAAAGATTATCATCAGGGAAGGAATCTCCCATGAAGGCAGCCTACCTGCTACGTATAGGGGGAGAGGTGAAAGAGGTCACCGAGTTAAATAGGGATTAGAGCTGGAAGCATTGTTGAGGTTACCATCGCCTGGCTACGTTTTAAGAACTTGGTCAGGCTACGAGTAAGTACTCAGAGCAAGGCAGGATATGTCCCGTGGCCACTGGGACAGCAAAGGCCACCTGGGCTGCTGCAGGGCTACTGCTTCAGAGCATGGATGGCAGCTGAACGACAAGAACAAGGGTCCAGGAGTTCAGTGCGCACCAGGAAAGCAGATCACAATTGTTAGTGAACCCACAAGGTGCTCGTGGGCTAGGGGTGAAGCCGGTGAAGTTTGGGGGTGCCGGGTTTGGGTAACATTGCTAGTGCAGGAATGCACTGAGGACTTTGTGTGGAAGGGACTATAGGACCAGATTTACAGCTGATGGTGGCAACAGGGATGCCCCCGGTCTGAAATGGAGAGGTGGGCAGCTCTGAAGGCAATGTGGTTAGAGATCCTTAGACCGTTTTTCTGCTACTGGGAATATTTTTTAATTTCACTATGAAAACCATTTGAAACTTATTATTTTTATTTTTTTGGTGGGGAAGTTACATTCATGTTCAATTGTAGTTGTATTTCCTGGGAAAAACACAATCTTATCTGCCCTTGCACAAAGCTTCTGGTCCTTAAGTGTCCAGTGCTAAATTCTTTCTCTTCATATAGAGAACAGCAGGCAATTTTGACACACTAAGCTTCTGTTAATGAGTTCACAGTTCTCTATTTTCTGATTTTCTAAATCAGCATAATCAAATCAACTCTGGCTGCTAGTGTGTGTTTTCTTTTCTAAGGGAAAACTGCAGTGGTTGTTGCTTTGACACTAATAATTCTCCTGAGTAATGCTGTTGGTTTCTTAAAACAAACAATCTTGCCCAAACTATTTTGATGTGTGACTCCTCTTTCCAAGGCACTCACCCTGTTCTCTGCTGCCAATGATGTTACCTGTGACTCGGCAGTTCCTTGTAGGGGCCACTCTCAAAAGGAGACTCCACTTGTGTTCATGTTGCTCTGCCAATGAAACATTGTTAAGAACCAATGTCCTTGGCTGAAAAGAGTGGGCGACCAGGCCAGTGGGGTACGTGCCCAGCAAACCTGGGCGTGACACTGAGAACAGAACAGAGAATACCTATCCTCAGGATGATTCTGCAAAAGGCCTAAAGTCAGTGCTATTCTGGAGCTGAAGCTGTTTCTGTGACTCTTTTTCCCCATCTTTTATCACTTCATATACACGCAATATCCTTCTATATCCCTTCCCTCTCCTTTCTCCTTTGTTCATCTTCAAAATAGGCTAAAGGATTCATCTAGGATGGAGCATCTCCAAATTAATTCTTGTTACAGTAGCAGACAGGAAAAAAGCACTGTTCAAAAAACGAATTCTGCAAATGAGAGCCTTTGCTCTTTACCGGAGTTCTGACATTACTTCTGCAAATGCCCAGGAGGGCGTTTGGCTCCACTTCCCTCCCAGCTAACCTCACTGCAAAGCAGCTCCATCGGCTGCAAATCGTTCGGAATGCAGAAGCATGTTTGAACAGCCCAGAACATATTATACAACCCCTGCATTATTTATATTGGCTACTTATAAGTTGAGTTTTGTTTATTTATTTAAAGTTTCCATCTGTAGGTTCTGGCTACATTTCAAAATCTGCCCCTTCAATCACGTTCTAATGGATATCTGTTCTCCCAGAACATCTGGCCTTTAGGGCCCTATTGTATGTAAGCTAACAGTGACACGATTTTTCATCATATTCTATATGCACAGTTTTCTGTTTGTTTTTAAAATCCCCAGAATCAACTCGTAATATTACAGCCTCCTTTCCCTGTCAAAAAGAAAAAAAAATTAGCTTCAAGTACCCATGACTTGTTCACTCCTGACAAAAACGTTAACACTGCATTTGCAATGTCAGACCTCGGGACAGGGGAATGTTTTCCACTGCTCTGAATCTGTTATAACAAAACGAGTCAAGGGAAATGCGTTAGTTCGGCTGCCTAGGAGTCTCAGTCATAACCTTCTTCTCCTCTGCCTTTTTTACTCTTCCACCCAACTGTTTCACTAGAGTAAGACATCTTCACAAGATTACTTACATAATTAAGATGCTTTAAAATGGCAGAATGTACTTTGAGCCTTCTAGCATCTCTGCTGTATATGGCTCCAAGTATTTTAGATCCTAACATATCCAACATTATTGTTCTGCACAATGCCTGCTGCATTCAAGTGTCACAATCCGCCCCTCTGACACAAGGATCCATCCATCCAGGGATGTCCACAGGGCAAGAGGAAGGTATCATCAGCCTGTGGATAAGCAATAGTAATGTATCTCCAGCTTCCACAAATATGGCAGCAGGGGGTTCTACAAGCAGAAGCCTGAAGATTTGTTGCCCAATGCTGAATACCTTTACTACAACTTTACTATTAGTATACCAAATCTTTACTAGTATTATGGTTTGCCATAGTGATGACAGCAAGTGCAGGTAGGTTCCAAGCAGGTCTTGCACTCCACTTTTTTTCATTTCTCTGTTTTAACAGTAGCTCTGAGAGCCACTGTAACCTACACAAAGCTGGCGAATTAAGCACAGAACTGCATGAATTATTGTTTCTGTTCCCCTTGTCAAGGTAGCACCAGATTTACTGCTGGCATTAGAGCTCAGCTTCTGCGCTGCCATCTCACATGTGCCTGCACGCTCCAAAGCCAGTTGTGAGCTTCCTGAGTTGGCAGGAGTGGAAGTGCAGATGCAAGAGATTTTTCCTCTGAGGGAAGACAGCTCTTTGACTACCTTCTGAGCAATGCTGAGCCTATAGGCTTTGAATCCAGCTGATGGATTCAGTGTGTGCACCAGAACACAGGCTTGAAAGGGACCCCCCTGGGTCACCGATCCCCACTGACTGCAAGCAATCATGTCACAGATGTTAAGAGCAAAGTGTCCTGCAGGATGTCATAGTTTGCCCTCTCCATTTACTTCATGCCATAAAGTAACGCTTTTCTAACACACACATCTTTATGTAATTATGATCTTTATGAGATGAGCTGAGAAGTCTCAAAAATTATAATTTATGACAGAAAAAGTGGAGGAGGGAAGAAAAGGGTACGACTGATGTCGTAGCACTCTGAGGTGGCTGAGTATGTTACATGAAAACACCTGTGAGACCCTAAAAGAGCAGTCCAGCTATGCTGGAGGAAGGAAAACATCCCAGAAATCAAGTAAGCATTGACACAAAAAGGTCCTCCTGAGCTCTGCAGGCAACTTGTGAAGTCTCACAGCAGCGGAATAATCAAAACCAACGTGATTGTAAACCAATAAATACAATTGACAAGGAGTTCAAGTCTGTTTCCTTCAAAGCTTGGGGACACCCACAAATTGGGTGCCCAGCTCCTGGTTCTGCAAGCCGTTACTGAGAACTGCAGGTGCACTTCCCATCAGTAACCTCATCCCTCCCATAAATTTCACCTTGAAAAAACAGTGGTCTGTGTCCCAGCCATGTTGGGAGAACCCTTCCAGAATTTAACTCCTCTCTGGTTTCATGCCTTTTTCCAATTTCCAGTCTAGACATACTCGAGACAAACAAGTCCACTTCATTTTCCACCCCATATTATTATGTTCTATTCCCTCACTCACATTTGAGACCTCAATGCATTTTTTAAAGTAAACATCTCTCTATATTGCTACAAAAGTAAGTAAATCCCAATCAGTCCTGTAACAAGGAGGTATGGGGGTACACCATGCAATTACTCATCCTTCTCTACAACTCTCAAAGTTTAAATAAATATTCTACTGATGACAAGTAACCAAACCACACGCAAGAGGTTAAACAAGCCTTGTCCAACTGGGCAAACACTGCCTTTCTGAGTTACCAGGTGCAGCCTGAAATCCCTTTCAGCAATTTGGGTTTTTCAGTAGCTCTATCAACAGTGGCCCCTTAGTCCTCTTGTTTACGCTCCGTAACGACCTATGAGCAGCAAGCTCCACCAAGCCCAGCAGCAGCCCCCAAGGAAGAGCAGAGCTATCCATCCCATGGGAGAACTTCCCAGAACTCCCACCCGACACCCAAACACTTGCAGTTCACTCACTTCCTCAACAAAGTCTTTTTATTTTCCAGGCCCTGTTATGCTTTCCTTCCACAACTGCGTCCCATTGCTGTCTGCACCTAGGTGAAAGGCAGCACTCAGCTCCTGCCCTAACTCAGGCTCCACAACAGGAGCCTCATGTGCAGGACCCGGCATTTGGCCTTATTGAACCTCATCCCGTTGGCCTCTACCCATCAACCCAGCCTGCCCCATCTCTCTGCAGAGTCCTCCTGCCCTCCAGCA
>VZRW01012115.1:68550-113717 GCA_013398125.1 Aegotheles bennettii
GTCAGCTCCTGGGCCATGACCCTTCCCCCCCCCGAGTCAGGTGAATCCCATCTGACATGAGCAGTCCTGGTGCTATGTAAGCCACCCCATGATCAAACCACCCCGATTCCCACCCATGGCCCCAGCCCCTGAGCCCTGCATTCATCACCCAGGTTCTCCTGCTCCTTTTACTCTTTTCCCCTAATACTGGAGGAACAAAGAACACAACTTGTGCACCTACACCTTTAACCAACTGCCCCAGTGCCCTGAAGTCCCTTTTGATTGCCCCAGGGCTCCTTCCTTCTATCTCATCCCTACCCACCTGGATTATTAACAAAGGGCAATAATCAGACAGCCGTACCAGACCCGGGAGCCTCTTGGGTACATCCCTTACCCAGGCCCCAGGGAAGCAGCAGACTTCTGTGGGATGGGCCCAGCCTGCACATCGGGCCCTTTGCTCCCTTCAGAAGGAGTCACCAACAGCAATTACCTATCTTTTTTCCTTTCCAGAGGCAGCAGTGATACATTTGGTACTCTGTCTGTTTGGCAGAGCTCCTGTGGGATGCTCCTTCATCGCCACTATCTTTTCCACGCCCCTGAGTTCCCAGAGCCACACAGCTTTTCCTTGGAGGGACACAGGGAGGGAGGGAGGGGACTCACCTGCACCCCCGAGCAGGGCCCTGCCTCCATCCCTAATTCCCGAGATCCCCTCCTGCCTGCTGGGGATGGGCAGGGGACCCTGGGCTGCCTGAGGTGCAGCTGCTGGTCTGGTGCCTCAGGGCTGGCAGGGAGCGGCTCCACCACTCCATCTCCTCCTCAGAAGCCCGGGTGCTCCTCAGCCTTTCCCCCCCCCCTGTCAGCTCCACCCCAACCTGAGCAGGGCGACTGCTCGCACCCACTGCAGGCGTTCTCTCTCCTGCTGGTGCCAGCGCCGGGCTCAGGCACTCCCTGCAGCCCCAGAGCCGGATCCCTGGGCGTTTCCTCACTGTCTCAGTTCTCGTTCCAGCCCTGTGTCCCACAGGCAGGGCGGGCACAGCTCCCTCTGGACGGGGACCGCGCCGGCTTCGCCTCTGGGCTCTGCCCGGCCCTCGCGCCCCTCCCGCCCTTTTTGCCGCCCCTCAGGGCGGGTCTCACCCGGCTGGGGCGGGGCCGCTCTGAGGGCGCTGCCGCCTGCGCTCCGCGGGCACCGCCGGCTCTCACAGCCCTCGGGATTCCGCCTCTCCGGCCGCCATTCCCTGCTCTGCTCGAGTTGTGCCTCGGCAATGGTGGTCAATGGTGGCCGGACCGTGTTCAAATCCGCCGCCGCCAGTGCCGGCTCCGCCCCCGGGCCGGCGGGTCCCGGCTCACGGGTGCCCGCAGAGCCCCCGGGGAGTGCTCCGACCTCTGTCTCTTCCCGTGCCAAGGAGAGCTGCACTATCCAGTCGTTCCTGGGGAGGAATCCGTGTGTCACCCCCTGTCCCCCAGCCCCCCTGTCCCCTGCTCTGCTCTCTGAGGCGGAGCAGCAGAGCCATCACTGCGGGAGATTTGGGGACATGGTTTAGTGGTGGACTTGGCAGTCCTTGGTTGATGGTTGGACTCGATGATCTTGAAGGTCTTTTCCAACCAGAGTGATTCTATGAGTCTATGAGATGCCGAGGAACAGGGCCTGGCGCAGCAGCAACGCGGCACTTGCTGTGTGATTTTGGTACCTTCCTAATACACCTCTTGCTTTACAAACCACTGCTGACACCGAGCTTAACACTTTCACAAAAACACCTTTTGTATCTTACAGCTCTATTATTCAACAGTCTCACCAGGGGGTGGGGATGATCACCACAGCACCCATGGCCCCGCGTGGGATTCTCCTCCCTCCGCAGCCACCTCCAGTGAATCTCCGCTGCCAACGCCTTGCCCAAGCACTTTGTGCTGCACAATCCTCCTGCAGTTGCTCACAGCCAGGACTCATCTTCACTGGTCCGAGTAAAAGCACCACCAGCACACCGTGCCATCTTTTCCAGCTCATTTACGCGGTGAGTGTCACCCGTGTAAGCACGGGTTCTTTGAGACCCTACTGCTGTCAAACTCTCACTCACAAAGCTGATCGGTTAGTCCTACCTCCCATTTCACATCTTTTGACCAATTTTTGTTGATCTGTAGAGCATTCCTTTTATCTGATGGAGGTGTGGGTTCCTAAGCATACAGTAGCGATGTACCACGTTCTCACTCTCTTGGCTTCACATCACTGACCTCAGAGGGCTCGCCATAGAGTACAGCATATCTGTATTTCACCCACATTTGAGTTAATTTGCTCCTTTTTGTACTAAATGATGTCATTTTGCCACAAAATGTGGCACCACAAGAGTGGTGCTGCCACTCTGCAGGTGGCACTGTGTTGAAATGCCCCTGAAGGCAGATCCGTTTCATCTTACTCAGCAGTTTCAGGGCTGTTCAGCTGGAGGAAGGGTTGCTGAGAGATGACCCTGAAGTTAGGGAACCTTTCAGTGTTCCCAAATTCCTCCCTGAAGCTGACCCTGAGGACACCGAGCTCTGCTTCTAGCCAGCACACATCTGCCAGTGCCACGTCAGGAAGACGCTCAATCTATTTTGACACACACTTTAGTAAGCTGGACGCCCATACCATGTGCTGACTCTGACTGCAATTATTCTACAAGGTAGGATGAGTTTGCCTTTGTACAAGGTTGGTCTGACCCACAGTGTCTTGCTGCACTCTTCCCCCACGAGCCGAAACCATACAGTTTTCCCACCAGTCACCTCCTGGGTCTCTGTGGCTTCATTAGGGTTATCCTCTGCCTCCAGCTCTGCATCTGTGGCTGAGCTTCTGCTACAGCTACACCCATCCCACACGAGGTTTCTTACCTCAAAGTAATACGACTGCTCCCTTAGCGCCTCAGATCTGCGCTGGCTTGTTTCCACGTGGATTTTTGGAGGGGAGGAGGCAGATGGGCTGGTTATGTGAAGATCAGTTCCTCAGGTGCCACAGTAACCTACTTCTTGTAGTCTGGCAACTTCCTACTCCTAATGCAAGGTTAGGGTTCACACCTGTAGCTGCTTGGGACTTCATGGAATAAGGTTTGGAACTTAATATTTAAAATATAAGATTGTATTTTATCAGAAGGTGCAGAATTTGAATACCTAGGCTCTAAATTATTTAGAGTGCATTGCAAACGGGAGTTTAAGAAAATTATGTGGATTATGGAAGCATCAGCTATGTGCTACAACCAAACACATTTTTTTTTTAAAGTGTACTCCTAATATGCTGGTTCTTTTGTTAATAGCAACTTCCCCTACTACTAGTCCCTAACAGGAGGGCCATGCACTGCTTATTATTAAATTTTATCCTGTCTTTGTTATACTAATCCACAAGGTCAATACAATTCTTCCATATGCTTCTGTCCTTCACGGCATTACAGGAATTAAAAAAAAACCTGTATCAAAGACCTTGTGCCAAGGTTACTAAAGGAAATATTACAGGGGACTGGTCACAAGACCTTTCTCTCATGAACACCTCTAATAACTCCCCTGCAACCTGGTAACTCACCTCTCAATACATCCTGTCACAGTCCCCTCAGCTCCTTATCTGCCTAAACCAGCTCCTTATAATTCCTGTATTAATCTGCACCATCTCCATTTTAAATAATAATTTCCTTTGGGAGCTGGACTGAATGAATGCTTCCTACAAACCTAGATAGCTTAAGTCCACCACGTTGCTGCAGTCTGAGATGTTCACTGCCTCCGCAAAAAGAAACATTAAGTTGCTCTGACAAAATCTCAGAATTTTGCATTTTATCCCACTTTTCACTTATGATGATGTTCCTGATTACTCTTTGTTCAAAACCTGTCCTAGGACATCGCATAGTGCTGAAATAACCTAATTTGCATGTACTTCTGCGGATTTCTTTTTTTGCTCTTTTTGCATAGATGTTAGCATTCAACAGCCAGAGCACATTATCCCCAGACTGAAATAAACATTAAGAGGGTTTGCTAGTAGACTCCAGAGGCAAAATCAGAAAAGAAACACAACCAGTTCCTATTAAAGGAGGCAAGTAATAAAAATTAGATCTCTCCTATTCTTTACCCACCCTCAAATAAACCCCACAGACCCACAACAGGAACCCCCAGCAGGAAGGAGGCTGGTCATTTGGTATTCCAGGATGGCTTTACAGCTTACTACTTTGATGGCAATACTGAACCAATAGTGGAACATTTAGAAGCAGATGTACTCCTACAACAAATGCTTTGCCAAGGAAAAGGAGACATTTCCACCTTTTCCTATCTTGCTATTCCTTGGTTGAAGGCCTAGCTAGAAACATGCAAGTAAAAACATGACTTGAAGAAAGATAACTCTGATGGCAATATGTGTATTTCCAACAAACCCAACCACCTTTCCCCTGTGGCACAGCAGAGTTGCTGAGCTGACTGGCATCTTGTGATTCAAATCAACAATTAAATTCTTAGTGCCACGGAGCGTGCAGCAGCCATCATTCCAAAAGCCTCCCATGGACAGATTTTCTGTCATTTCCCCACAACATTTGCTGAGTTAATATTTCAAGGACATGACCTTCAGTTGCAAGTGAATCATAGAAGCACTACTCCCAGCGCAAAACTCTATACAGTCATCTGTGTTGCTACTAAATTTAAAAAAAAAAAACAGAAAACTAAAAGACAAAAAAACTACGCAGATTTCCAGAAGTGCAGTGGAGAAAGTGGTAAATTAAAAAACCAACCCATCCAGAGGTGAACTGAGCTTCAAGGAATGCAGGTTATCAAATGGGTTATCAGAGAGAGTATTTTGGAAATCTCTTTCAGCAAAAGCATCCCTACATTAAAAGGAAAATTACAGTACCTTAATTACACTTCTCAGCCATAGTTGTTGAGATCATATGTCGATCATCTGGAAAGCAGAAAATAAAAGATTAATTATACTGTTCATATTTTAATTACTGCTTAATAAGAGCAACCAATATCACATATTTATCCTTTATTAAAATGGAAGTTTTAGCCTTCTAAACCAATAGAAAAGAACAGAATACATAACTTTTGATAACTGCCACTTTATTCCTGATAAAGGCAGCTTCAAATAAGAAAAATAACAAGAAAACATTGCCTGAGGTTTTCATTAAAGTGGTTTACATATTTTCATGAAGGCTGTCAACTCAGAAGAAGGAAAAATTCATAAAATATCTCCCCCAAAACACATCCATCAGGTACTTATCTGTAATTTGTTTAGACTCAAATATATTCTCTGCCCTTCTCTCAACCCAAAATATTTAACTGCCAAATCTCCAACTGCTGCTTTACAGCCCTTTGTTAGGTGCATGTGGGGAACCTCCCTGGGATGGAGAGCACAACCTGGTGGGCGTACGAGTCTTTTGGGGGCCGTTTCTTCTGCATTTACCCAGGCGAGACTGCGGCATGGGGAAACTTGGAATGCCAGCAGAAGCTGATGGATTCAAGAAGCATTTGGGCCTCGAGGTTTCTCCTTTCTCACAGCTCCAAGGACCTCTACCTATGAGCGTCTTCTGCATTAGGAACTCACCAGGGAAAATGGGTACTCACTGGCTACGCTCCTGTTTTCCCCTCCATAGGTACCTTTCTTGCCTCATCCTTGTAACATCTTGTGCCAAATTTTTGGAGTTTAAGCTTACCAGCTAGCAGCACAGTGGTACCTATACTGAGGAACAGTGTTGTTTACTGACTCATTGAGAAAAGTCTCATTTACCCATATTCAATAGAATTAAACCTAAACCAAGACTGCAGCTCTAGATGTTTCCAGACTTCAAGGTTACACGGCACAGAAATGTAACCTAAAGTTAAAAATTTAGATACGGTCTCATTTTCAGACTAGAGCTGCAGAATACACCTACCCAAACCCATCTCAAGCAGTTTCAGAACCAAAAGGCTCGCAACGAGCAAGGCTAAGCTGCCTACTGTGGCTTGGGCTGAGCTCTGCCTGCTCCATACTGCAAAAATCTCAGGGATGAAACCACTCTCCAACAGGATCTTTTCTATTGGGGCAGAGGTTGTGAGTTGTTATTGGTTGGCTTTAAAAATGAATCATACAGTTGCTAGGCTCACTTCACCTCTTTTTCAGCAAAATTCAGGTCTTTACTAAGAGACCCTCTGTCAGCATTATCTTTGGGTAATTTCACATGGAGCAAAGACATTTTGAAATTGCTGCTCTCTCTTTTACTTTAGCATTCGTAACTTATCTATGCGATAGGACCCAGTTGTCCAGAATGTGCAAAGAGCTATGACTTGACCAATAAAACAACAAAACTTACTCTCAGGGCTGTGAATTGCCAACACAGAAGCTGTTTGTTATACTGGAGTCAGCTGTTTCGCCATGCTCCTGAAGCAGAAAGCAGGTATATCTGGGTACATGTGGCTTGCTTTGCAATAACCAAAACTGTTGTTTTGTTCCGAGGTGAAATAATATACCACAGGTGGAGTAGTGAGATTTGTAACATAACTCACAGCTATTAAGGGCGATGGAAGTTCATGGAAACGCATGAATGTTGCGCTGACTTCAAACAAAATCTCACATAAGGGGAAATGACATGGTATTTTATTTGCCTTCAAAATAACTGTTTAAGTAGAAACTGGTGAGCTTCATTAACAAGACACCATATGTGTGTGGGCGTACAGAACTTTTCCCCAGAACATGTCTGCTTGGCTAAATATTTCTCTCTACTACATATGTATATATATCTCCACACACTAAAAGAAAGAAACCCACCACAGAACCATCAGACAAAAATAAGGAATAAACAACATGCAGCTCATTACAAAAACACAGGCTTTTGTTTCTGAAGACAAACAATTCTACCGAATTTTTCAAGAAAAGAAGTAGTTTCAGTGTACAAACATATTACTGAAATGTACTCCTGAAAGAACGCCTATTCTATCTATCCTTTTATCAGAGCTGGTATAAAACTGGAGCTGGCAGAATAGCTGCTCATTGAGTGTGTGCACTGGTCTGTACGGAATACAGGAACGTTCTACCAACACCATGGTTACCGCTGATTTGACTTTCCACCAAAATAATTATGTATTTCACCTGCAAAAATCCACAGCATTAAGGCTGCAATTAGTTTGTCCAGAGAATGCCCAGTCTTCCATGCATATAGTAGAAGAACAAAATGAATTGCATCGCCATGGGAACAGGGTTTACTACTTGCTTTACTAAGAGATTAATGCCTGTTGTCGGCTGATTTTATGATAAATTATTGTCACTTTGCATTTTTGTAATGAAGATGCATCACGCTGTGTGTTGGTCACACACCGAAGAACACTTTTCCTCTAATCATCAAGGGCTTTTAGTTTTGTTTTTTACCAAAAAAATAGGCTGTTTAGATTGTGATTGTTTTGGGTTTTAACTTCAAAAAGAAGACAGACACTCCACCTTAGAGTTTGCTATAGCACTAGAACATAACACAGCTACAGACTGTGACTATTCCATCAGCCTGTGCTTTGGTTCAAGAGGAGCAGATGAAAGCAGGCAGCGCTGTAGCCACTGCATCTCCACAATCTATAATTTGGGGTTTTATTCTGGACTTCACATCCCCACCATAGACATGGTTCAAAGAACTGGTCACTCATTTGGACCCCCACACCCCTATTAGGGGGCAGAGCATTTTGTGCCCACTGGAATGGGGCTTCTGGTTTGGTTCCCTCTAAAAGGAACCTCACTGACATGCACCAAAACACTCTGGATAGACCCAAAATGCAATGAAAAGGAATGATTAAAAGATTCATTTAAAAACCATGCTGCTGCTCCAGACTATTACCTGTTTCTGTTCCCAAGAGGAAGTGATATGTCAAGAAAAACACACTAACGTAGTAGGGGTAAGGTAGGAACGTGCTTTCATACAATGCAGTCCCCACTCCTAGCCCTTGTCTGCAAGTGTCACGCAATTCATCCTGAAAGGCAAGAACTGAGGGACTCTTCAGCTTGCAGAGATGACATGGTTATCTAGTAAGCAACCATTAAATCTTTACATTTATTGAAAACTGGGCATTTGGCCCTTTATTTCTCTGCTGTCCTTCTATCGATGGCAGACTCAAAGAAAGGCATTCTGAAATTCTGCTGCCAACGTTTTCTGTAACCGCTGGGTGTATACATTTCTTTTAAATTAAGAGAGGAAGCATGAGTGGCACCTTGGTATAATACTTTCAAAACACTGTGCCGACTAAATAAATTTTCAAGGCTGTAATTCAAGACTACCTTAATTTCTACAATTAATGACTGCCTGAAAAACAACAACTATCATTAAATTTGAAACATTTTTGGCATTATTTAAAAGATCCTGGTTTTTTGAGGACAGCTTTCTCCTCCTTTCTTATGACACAGTAAGATATTTCACCTAAAGGAGAAGAAAAGGCCAAGTCTGGCAAGAAGAAATGTGAGGAGGTCTCTGTTCCTGACAACACTCACAAGCAGCGTCAAACCCCCGAAGGGCAGGTTCGGTCTGTAGTTCTGCACGCATCCTTGTAATTTTTCATTTTCTGAAGACTGAAGGAGTTGTTGGGAAAGCAGAAATGCTACAATTCAAGTATATGGAGGAGTCACTGCTGAGTTCTCCTGAAATGGGTTCCTGACCTTTTGCAACAGACATCTGACTCTCTTGCTATGCGCTGGTTGAGACCTGGGGCTTTGATCCAGGGAAGCTGGTTACATTTTAGTTAGTGTTGAAGGACTTTGATGCCTCTGTCCATCTGCACTCAGTTTTAATTGCCAGCTCTAGCAACTGCTTAGGTGTGTCCTGTTGAAGACACCTAGTACTTTCCCAAACTTCGATATACACTAAATACTGACACTGGTAGCCAGTGGCTAAGAACAAGCTGTGATCAGGTTTAGGGATGGGAACCAGGTACCAAAGCAGAAGCAGCAGCACCAGGGATGATGTCAAGGTGCACCAAACTGAAGTGAAGCAGAACTGGCCTTAAAATTCACAAAATCAAAAACGTTTTGCCGTAAGAAAGTCAGGGTTTCAAACAAGGAGTCATGCTGGCAGACCAGGAAACCATGAGCAGGAACCTGGACTGTGCAGGAAGGTACCAGACCATGACCAAGCCTAGGGAGCAGGAGACGGACACAAGAACCAGGGGCGAGAAAGAAGGGGCCGAGCAGCGAGATTGGTAACACACTCCCCATGGCCATTCGCATACCACTCTTAGTCCGTGTGCATGTTCACCACTGAACCTTTTAACAAGAATAAGATCAGAGGTGTCCCCAAGGCATTGTTAGGAACTTACAAAAAAATAATGTTTTCATTAATTTCTTCAGCCCTGCCTTATTTATTTCGACATGAAATGTACTTTTTTCTCTCTGAACCTCTACTTTCACTTGGCCTCTTCTCTCTTCCACTAAAATAAATGACTCGTGTAGGGACTTCAAAAAATTATGTTAAAAATTAGCATGAAGAGCAATGTAATCAAAGCCAAGGAGAGCAAATTCCCACTTTTCATGAAGCAAGAATCTCAGCTTTGAAAATTACCACCTTTATTTTAATTAAGCAAACATTACCTGTAATGATTCTTACAGTACACACATGATGCCCTAGCAAACGCCATCTCTACTCTTCTCTCAATGTCTGATCTTGAATTTTTATGCCTTAAGATACACTCTGTAACTCAAGAAATTAAAGAACACTGAACAGCTCTTTAAATATTTGCATAATTTGCTTTCTTCAGAGACTAATCACTACTTTTTTTTTTTGGCTGCTTACAAGGAAAATTCACGAACCAAAAAAATCACTAAGTAGTGTTAGGGTGGGGGGAACAGAACTGCTTTGCATACAAACATTTTCTCTCCTCTCTTGTAGAAAAAATGGGGTTTGATTTTGCCTGAAGAGTACGTTAAGTAAAAGTTTTCATCAGAAAAAAATACAAATGCAACTCTATCCTCTACAACGAACAAAATTTATCTGTTTCCAGGTTTGTGTATCAATATGCTCAATTCCTATTGAGGAAAACTTACAGATGGTGCTTCTAAAATCTCTTAGAAAACCACTGGCTTCCAAAAGTCTCCATCATCTACTAACAATACGTAAAGAGTATTATTCTGACATTTTTATTATAAGTTTTGTTGTCAAATCGGAGCAATGAAAACCTGATTTATTGCAGTCCCTTTCTGGAAAATCAACTCAGTCATATTTTTCTTGGCAAGGAAAAGTAAACTTGGTTCAAAGTAAGTGATTTGTTTTAGCATTATTTCCTGCTTTCTGTATACATTATTTCATATATATTTATGCCTGCCTCTGTTTATAATGCATGTAAATGCTGGTTTCACACAGCAGGTGGAACCTGCTTGATTGAACACAGGAACAGCGATCAAATTCCAAAATTATAATCTCAGTTGTGATTCTTTTTTCCCTGTACTCTGTGCCACACAAACTCACTATATAACTCAACTGCATCCAAACGGCATTTAAAGAATTTACTGCTTATAATAAAACAAAACCTCCAAAATAGTTTTTAAAAAGTTTGGTGATTTTTTTCCTAAATGCAGGTCACTGAAACTTTCAGTGCCTCAGAAAAAGGTTTGCTTATAGACGAGCAACAGGGATTGCATTTTTATTCCATCTCTAGAATAAATGCAGAGAACAACTCTGGGCTTGTTCCATATTCCTCATTTGTCTTTGTACCATGTTACACCGCCTCACACCTCAATTCTTCAGGCATCACTTGCTGTAACCAGCTGATACACTGTGTAAATAAGATCATCTCGATGACCAGCAGCCATTTTCAGTTATACCTAGCACCTGCAGTAGAAATTTCTAGGGATGCCACTACAAATCACACTGGATGAAAGACAGAGATATCTAACAACTGTTCCATTTGGATACAGCACAAATAAGAAGCATGGTTTGGAATGATGTTGGTATGTGATCTCAGATGAGGCCCACAGAGGTATCTTGTAAACGGTGATCAGCTCCTCAGCATAAGCAGAAAGCCCAGCCACAGGCATGACTCACCCCTCATGCCAGATGAAGTGGGGGAATACCAGGAGTAGCTTCTGGTCAGAGAAGTCCATGAGACACCCTTTCTCTCACTCCCATACAGCCCACCTGTGAAACCCCTGGTCATCCTTACAGCCAGGACATCCAGCTGTCTGTTCACAGGAGGCACCGGCTGCCAGATTCAATGTTTTTTACTTTCATAGAGTCACTCCAGTTGGAAAAGATCTTCAAGATCATCGAGCCCAACCATCAACCCAGGACTGCCAAGTCCACCACTAAACCATGTCCCCGAGGGCCACATCCAAAAGCTCTTTCAGCACATTTTGAAGCCCTACATGTATGGAGGGTGTGCTGCGAGGAAGACCCAGCCTCAGCCCTGCAGAAACCCACTCCTGACACTCCATCTGCTGGGAGGTGAGTGGGAGAGGGCCAAGTCATCTCCACACAGACTCTTTCTTAAGAACAGGCAATGTTTTGAAGCTGGCTCTGGGACAAGCTCGTCAGAGCAGCACCTCTGAGCCCACGGGGGCTTCTACTAAATCAGACACTAATGGCAAACAGAGTAAACTTCTCAGATTTTTGAAAACTTGAAGTGTGTGGAGATCATAACCCAAACAACAGACTACACTGACTCACTGCTGCAATCTGTGTCTGTGTCAGCCTGGCGATGGGTTGCTATTTTGAATGATTGACAATCTGCATTGTTTTAGAAACACGGTAAAGGAGAAAACAGCAAAATGTTCACAGAAAACATTAGAAAAGCTTGCAGAATTTCATGACATTCAGAATGCTGCTTACACCTAAAGGGCAGATAACTGAAATCCATACACATATACATATTTATCAATAGTTTGTCTCTCCTTCAGTTCCTCTGAACTGATCATCACCAGTTCTTACCGAAAAAAATTCATATTGGAGCCCCTCCCAGCCCTGGTCTCTCCTGGCATGATCACAGGATCTTTCCCTGGCTTCTATTTTCTGTTTTTACGACCCTAGCTGCACAGCTGGTTTCCAAGACAGTATTCATCATCTACACTGACCACTCCTCTACAGACAGAGACATAAAATAACTGTAAGCTCTGAGTTTGCATGTAAACTCTCTTGTTTTTTCAAAGTATTAAAAAAACCAAACCTTTGCTTGCCACAGCCAAAGTTTGAAGTACAGGTTCTCCGAACAGGTACCTCCCAAACAACTGAGGGGAGTTCCTCCCGTTGTCTCTGGTCACACTGCACCAGGCTCCAGCCAAAAAGCACCACCAGGAGCCTAGCCAGCAGCCTACCTCCTCCTCCTCCTCTATACTGCACCTGCAGCAGGGTGTTCAAGCCATTCCCTGCTGTGGGAACGCATGAAGTGCCAGTACCACTGCAGACCAGCAGCAGAGCAGCTCTCATATTCCCTCTGTCTCTTCTTTTGCCCTCACCTCACTCAACAGGGAAGCCGAGAGCTTTCACGAACTTTTCTTTGCTGGGTATTACAGGAGATGGCATTCAGCTAACACAGCAACACTGCCTTGTTCCTCCAGCTTCACCAGCACCCCCCCCGGCCCCCTCCAAAAACCTTATTCTTTTTAGAGGATGTCCTAAAGAATGAAACAGATGGACCCTTCAACATGAGGGATTGTCACAATGGTTTGACAGGAGGAGAGGAGAAATGTAAAAAATACCTTTTCTCTTTCTGTGGCTTATTCAGACTGAAAAGTCTTCAGCTCGCTTAATCCTGACTTCTTTATAAAAGCAGAAAACATAGTGCCAGTCCATTCCTACGAAATGTTCTTATTCATGGAAGAGGGAAGGTGAAGAGAGATCCAGAGGAAGAAAGAAAGTGCAAATATGGCCTCACCCAGCTCCAGCTATGCCAAGTGAAAAGCTGCCTGGGCCCACACGTCTCCCAGCCCACATCCAGCTGCTCCTCACTGCTGTTCTGGTGGAGGCACCCACTCCCCCAGCCCTGCTGGGAGCACGGGCCACCGGCTTGCTCACCCATCTGTTTCAATCACAGTGAGACAAGTTTAAATGACAGGCTGTGGTTCATTTGGCAAAGAATGGTTTCAGAAAAACTCCTAGAAGCTACCCAGTCATGAGGTTTGTGGAGGTGGGAATGCAGTGAGCGTGGTGAAGAACAGCAGCTTGACCACCTCAGCAACCATAGCCAAGGAGAAACATCCTTTCCACTCGGGAAAGACGAGGTACACCCTGATGTGCATTTGGAAATCTTAGTCCTCAAGGGAAGTTGTCTGCACCAGACTCAGAGTTTGAACAGATCTGTGCATTCTGCAGTTACAAACTGGCAGCAAGAGATGCCAAATGCAAAATGTGCACGAGACAGGAAAGGATTTAGGATTTTGTCTAAGGAAACGCTGAGCTGCAGCTGCTTTTAGACCACAGCAATAATGTTGTGGTTTCAGCTACACACTCCACATCACAAACCTGGGCAGAACCAGCAGATAGACGTTCCCAGTTACAGTCCCACACACAATCCCTCACTCACACTCTGTGCTTTCCCCCAGCACAGAAAGAGTTCTTCAACCAGGGATGGCCTGAACTTGTACGACATAATTCCCCTGAGCTTCTTAAACAAGTGATTGCTCTTCCATGTTTGTTCATAATTATCCCCATCCTCATGAAATCTCCCTCCTACTCCCCATCTTAGTAAGGTTCAGAAATGGTTGAGCAGCATATTCTGGAACAAAAGCTCCCACAGTCTTTCATCCCCCAGTCTGTGGACTATTTATGTTAGCCTGTTGTAGGCTGGGCTTGGCTTGGTTAGTATTTCTCCTACTTAAAAGATGTATTCAAGGAAACCTTCATCAATGTATAGATTTATGGTTCCAAACACAAAGAATCCTGGCTCTTTTTCCTCCACCAGCCCTCTGTCCACTGTCCTCTCCATCTGAAGACCAAATCATAAAATCATGCCCTCTACTGTTCAAGAGAGTGCCCTCATCTGCCAAACCTTTGGTACCTGAAAGCAAATGGGTACCTGCATTCATGGTAGGGATCCCACACGTGCAGTTCCGCTACGTGTACGAATTTCCACGGATCTCTCCACAGGAGCACCTATACCATAGTCAATACATTTGCATGTTCCCATAGTCTCCGCACTACACACAAGACAGGACAGAAACTGTTGATTAATCAAAGATTAGTCACAACAACATATTAAAACACCTAAAAAAGACCAAAGGCCTGAGATATGAAAACCAGAAGTCTAAGGTATTCTGATACTTGTAACAAACTTTCTTTTAGCAGCCTGCTGACTTCAACATTTGGGCTTCAATTTGTACTTATACAAGCTCTATTTTGCATCATTTTGGCACTTAAAGTATCATTCAACAGCAAGCTACAAACAATAATTCTAGGCTTTGAGTAAATCTGACTAACTTATTTTCAGTAGGTTACAAAACACCATTAAAAACCAGATATATTTGGAGAAATTTGTACATTGACTCATACAGAACAAAATCCCAAGGCCTGAGCAGTAGTATAAACCTTGGCAACTGTGCTGCTAAGTGTTCTCAGGTACTGCTAAAACTTGTTCCAAATTACTGTAATATACTTGCTCCTCCTTGGATTTAATCCCAGGTCTGAAAAAGTTCAAAACTATTTCTCTATCTCATGCTACCACTGGCCCCTGTAGTCCTGCACTCTGATGCCATGTATTTTGTATTTATTTAACACACAATGACAAATGAATACCTGCGGGATTTCCAGAATTTGTGAACCATCCAATCCAGCAAATCATTAAAACATGCAAATAGCTTCATACATTTCCTGACATTCCTGCAAACAAGAACAGAATCTGAGCCGCAACATTAATACATCATGCTCACATTAAAGCTTAGCAATGCATGAGCTGTTTAGATTTGTATTCAAATGAGACAAACAAGTGTCAAATCTAGAGGGGGTCTCGAAGCCAACGTTAAGTTTTACTTTTTAGATTTTTCCCTGCATATTGCAAGTTTGTGTTCAAGGACTTTGCTTCAACACTCACAATCGCCAGCTTAAACCACGTTTCTCATTAGAGGAGTCTTTTGAATTGAAAAATCATAAGCAATGCTCTGCTTGCCCTACTTCCATGTTTGCAATTATCTTATTATATAAATATTAATTTCCGCAGTCAAACTCTAGAGAAATGGTTTACATAAGCATCTTTTAGTTGATGCATTATCACTGTCGTTTTAAAACATTTATGTGGCTTGCTTCTGCTACCTTTTTCGGTTTATTGTAATTTAGTATTAGTTAATAGCCCTCTGGTTATAAAGCGTTCAATCAGTTGCAACTCTTAATTATGCCCCAGCATTGCTTAATAAAACAATACACTATTGGGATGAAATCAAATTAATTCAATTAATTTGCTCTCCTCTTTTATGGGTAACTAATTGCACAATAAAAGCAGTTGTGAAGCTGTTCTCAGGGCAGCCAGCCTAAAAAGATTTTGTGTATATCCTTTCTTGCCTTAACTATAGAGAAAAAACTATCAGTGCTTTCAATGGTTTTCCACAAATCTGCAGGAGAATCACAACTGTCTCAAGAACAGCAGATGATCATAGAAATTTAGTAATGGAGTGACCCTGCTTCTGAAGCAATGCTGGAACAGGGGGCTGGTGCCCTCAGCCCCACTCAGTACGTGTCCAGCTGGGAAGCCTGTCCCTGAGAGAGGCCAACAAACCCCCCACTCTCGGACTTCCTGAGCCAGAGCTTCTACCTTTGCCTTGGGAGGGCACAGGAGAATTTTCCTCCATGAAGTCGTCAAATTGCATCTTGAACCCACCTAAGCTCTTGCCACCTGCCATGCTCTGTGGCAGCGAGGCCCACGCACTACCCACCATGTGGGAAAGCACTCCATTGGCTTGCTTTAATCCATTACTGGATAATTCAATTTAATGTGTTCTAATTCCACTTGCACTAAGAAAGAATTAATAAATTGCCTGTTACCAACCATTTTTGCCCACTTTGGAGCTTGTCGCTCTGCATGAGATCCACGCCTGGGCTGAATCTCTCAGGCTGAACAGTCCAAATCCATCCGGTGTCTCCTCTCCATCCAACTGCCCCTCTTTAGATTTTTTATAGTCCTATTAGTTATGCGTAGCCATTTACTCTGTGTGGTACTGCCTAGCACTTGTCGTGACCTAATGAAATCCTCATTATTTCAGATCGTTTCCTCATGTGCCAACACCAGTTAAGACACTTCTGCCCTTGCTGAAATGCTTTCAAGTCCTTCTGAAGCTGCTGTGTCTGTGACTTTCAGTTCTACTCTTCATGCTATCACACAAGTCAATGAAGAACAAAGGAATTAAACATGATGTTTAGTATTTGTCACAAGCTCAGGACAGGCTTGAAAACCCTTCCCTGTGTGCCAGCACACGTGCAAGACAATGGTTTCACATCCAGCCATGCCTGTGTTACTGCTCACTTACCCTAGACTGTAACTCCAGTGCTCACTTATGAGAACAAGACATGGTAAACTTTGAAAGGAGCAACTCAACTTGAAATAAACTGCAGTCCTGGGTCTGTCCCCACCTACTAAACCAATTGCTTGCTTATGCAACAAAATTTCCCTTGGCAGGCCTCTGGGACCTCTCCTGTCACCCACGGTCATGGACAACACTCAGACACTGATAAGCCCAGTCCCACTGGTGTTTTAGGGTGAATTTCATTAGTCTGGTGACTCAAATATAAATCATCTCGCCAATTATTTTTCTAACTTTACCTAGTCCTCCTTGGACATCTGCATTGTCTCATTAAATGAGTGAAAAAACTCTGATTATATCTCCAGTGCTTCTCACGATATGAGGAAGCATTCATTTCAGTATTTATAGGATATCCCATTCAATACTTCATCCTTTGGAAAATGAGCTCCATGCATTTTACTCTTACCTGGTAACAAAACTAAATTTAAAAATACCTTAAGATAGAGATTTTACTGAATGGAGTGTGAATAATTTCACAAGTCCCAAAGGCTGGTTCAACTCCTCTGACTCCAATTGTTTTATGTTAAATGGATGAGGATAAATTTGAATCACAGCCCTCTGACAGACTGGCAAAGAGCGTGCAAACTGCCACAGTTTTGGGGGGAAAGAAATAAGAAAAATGAACTGTTCAGCTGTAAAGCCTAGCAGAAGGATTTCAAGGTGGCTGAGCTGATAGGACTTCTCAGCACCATCTCACAGATTGGTTTAATAGTTGATGGGGCGATACCTTTGTCCTAATCTTTATTTCAGGTTTTCCCTCCCCACAAGGTATTTGCAGAGATGAAGGTTTATGGCTGAACATGAGCACCTCTGTATAATTTGTCTTTTCTCATTAATTATTTCCTTTCACACTTCACATGGCTTTACTGCAGTGATGCCTTAACAGAACTCACACACATAGTCTGGAAAACGAAGGCCTGAAGATCACTCAGCAAAAAGGAGGTTGGCACTGGATTTACAAGAGGGTCTCTGTGCTGTGCAACTTCTCCTTTACATCACCAATTACAGCGTGTTTTATACGTGAGGCATTACTGAGCTCACTTCTTCCCCAGGACTCTTCTTCGCCCCTAAACCTACTGGTTCTGGGTTTTTTGTGTTTTCTGTAGAATGAGGAATTGGTGAAGTTTTGCTTCTGTCTAAGCAATAAGCTTTCACATGAGGGGGCAGGAAGGGCGATACCAAAGAACACCAAGTGTTGCAATTATCTGAAACCTGCACCACAGTTCACTGGGGTTCCCCTGGAGCAGTGAAACCACAGGCTTCACGTATGTCTTTTGTGAACACAGCAAAAGGTTTGTGCAGAGCAGCCTGGAGCTGGCTGCTCCACCCTGACCCTTGCTGCCACTCAGTTCAGGCTTGGTGTGCTCCCAGCATCTCCATTCATGGCCCTGGAAACAACCCCTAATATATTTGCTCTTGATTTTGAAAGGTAAGCATGCTCCAGCCACTTCCACACTTCCCACATTGTAGGGCTAAAATGTCCCCACTGAAGAACAGTCCAGATGTCCTGAGGATTCCCTGGGATTGCTAATTCAGAGGGAGGAACACAGCTGGGTTCTGGGCTGGTTCCCATTGCCTTTGAAGCCCAGGAGGAGGAGGAATGTCTAATGCTGCAGAAAAGCAAAGACACAGGAGGCTCAAGGGGGACCTCCTTGCTCTCTACAACTCCCTGAAAGAATGCTGGAGCAAGGGGTGGCTGATCTCTTCTTCCCAGTGAAAAATGATAGAGCAAGAGGTAATGGCCTCAAGCTGTGCCAGAGGAAGTTTAGACTGGATGTTAGGGAAAATTTCTTCACTGAAAGGATTGTCAGGCATTGAAACGGGCTTCCCAGGGAGGTGGTGAAGTCACCATCCCTGGAAGTGTTCAAAAAACACATAGATGAGGCCCTTATGGACATGGTTTAGTGGTGGACTTGGCAGTCCTGGGGAAACAGCTGGTTCTGGTGATCTTGAAGGTCTTTTCCAACCTAGCTGATTCCGTGATAAAGAGATTCTCCTTATGTTACTCTCCTTATTTTTCCTTTCTATTCAGCTGTTATAAACGTTTCATTAAAGATAGAGGAACACAACTTGCTGCACTCAAGTGATACATGTAAATCCTTAAAGTCAGCTATTGAAACCATTCAGGCTGAGCCCTCCTGCTACCACCCGTGTGCCCACACAGGGCCATCTGCAATGTGTGCATATGCCAGGGGTGAAACAGCTCACCAGGTCACAGCTGTTAGCCTGTCCCCAGCTCCCTCCCTCCCATCACTGCTCCTCCTAGCACGTACACACGCTGGTTAGAACTCCTGTGAGTAAGGATTGCTTCCTTTTCTCTTCCCTGGAAAGTAAGAGGGGAAAAACCTCAGAGCTCTGGACCCTGCACTGTGCACAAGGCAACGGCACTCACAAGACAGAGCTCTGCCAAGAGGGCGAAAGGTGCTTCTACACCTTTCTCAGCACAGACTCAAAAGGCAGGTGAGTCCAAAAAGCAGAAGACTACAGGGAGGTAGCACGGTTCTACAGGCTGAGAGAGGAGAAGAAAAGCAAAGAAATCAAACAAGGGAGCAAGGGAATAAGGAGAAAATATACAACATATGAAGAGCGCAGCAGACGCTAGGGAGGAGCGCACCACAAAGTAGGTGGTTTCCAAAGATTAACCTGACATTACACTCAAATGTGGCCACCCATCAGTAGATCACTCATCTCCATCACGATAATTATTCAGAAACACTTTAGAACTTGCTATCATGACTAGCAGCTATTTAAATCTGGGATGTACAGCAGTAGTAGCATAGTATCCCACCTGCCCTGTCCCTTACTTGGTACAAAAGTAGTCATTCTTGCTATGAAATTCACATGTAGAAGTGAGACCTAAAAAGTAGCTTGCATTTTAAGCTTCAAAACCCTGTTTCTGTAGAGCCTAACAAGGGTTCTGCATTTCTTCATGTCGTGGCTGCACGTTACAAGAAAAATAGCTCAAACAGAGTAACAAGGCAATGTGTGAGTGAAAGGACTCCTCCCAACTGGAAAGCCAGAGAAGACTAAGGCATAGTGAAAGGAAAATTAAAGCAGACTTGTTTAGCTTTTCCTTTATTAAATTACAGTTATGCTGAACTATTTAGACCTATCATCTGAACACAGCCACCCACACGTTCTCCGATGCACGCACCACACCACGCTGCCTTCCAGAGACTGCTGAATTCAGTCTGTCAGGGCACAGAAAGCATGCCTTCATTCCAAGGAGAATTCCCAGAAAACCAGAGACTCAAACAGCTTTAAGGTACTCTTACAGCAAAAAAGAAGATGCCTCAAGAGGTGGTGAAGCATCCCTCCTGTATGCTGCGAGCACAAAACTGCTTGAATGGTTCCACCAGCTTCAAAAGTTACCACTGCTGCAGCAGTCCCTCACCTGGAGGTCTCCTCCCTAACCCAGCAAAAGGGGGCAAACAAGAAATCGTCCCCCCAGCTTCATGGAAAATACATCTCCATGTTCCAGCTTGTAGTGATGTGGCAGATTTCACACAGCTGCAGATAAGAGATGATGGCTCTCTCTGGTAACCCCAGGTGGAAGACAGGAAGCTGAACACCCAACAGACATTTTTGCTCCGATTACCTGACAGTGGCCAAAAGGCAGCTCAGACTAACAACATATTTTACAACTCAGAAGTGTAACCCACTTGTATTTTCCCTCTCTCCATTTCCAGCAGGTCAGCAGATGCCCGTGCCTGCAGAATATCAACCTGAGCCATCACCTGGGTACCTTAATACTACCAGTAAAAAATAAAACAAGAATAAAAAAATCTGACATTCCTCAAGCATACCAACCTCACTCAGAGAGTTCTTTTATTTATTCATTTTGTTTTAAACACAGCTACTAAAGAAGGCGACATCTCAGAGAGCTCCGCTTGGGACGGAGTTCCTGACAGCATCAGAAGAGACCCAACATCCAACATGCAGTGTTTAGAACAAGAGTGAATTGATCTTGTTATATCAACTTTGAAACTGCCTTCTGTAGCACCCAGAGCGAGCTTGCCCTTCAGGCAGGTTTTTACAGGCTCTCACAGCTTTACTTTGATTGCTGTTGTAGCCGAAACATATAGCTTTAGTGCGAGGGGATTATCTGTTATCCTGCCCTCTGGGAGAACCTCATACAGTGACAAAGACTTTTCTCTGCTTAATCTCTTAAATTTCACAAAACTAACAAAAGTACAGCACGTCTGGCATTACATTCTCTTTCTAATGCCCCTCAGCCCCTCGAGGGCTAAGCAATCACCGAATGGTATTTAACATCACCGGATCTGATTCTGAATTCACCGATAAACTGAAGTTTGATGACATTTTTGGGTTCATAATCTGAATTGCCTAGAGTCACGCTGTTCAGCGTGGCCTTTTTCTACTGTATTTTAGGGGAAAGAACAAAGTCAGAAGGGACTAGCCTTGGAAATTAAAAAAAACCATCCTGCACTTCAGGATCAATTGATTGCGGTATCCTGCATCAAGCCTTACCCACAAGGATTACCACTGGGTATCAACAGAACCATTTAATCCCTCACTGCCATTTGGCATATTCCCTCCTGGCTTAGACAAATCTTCACCAGCAGCTACTTTTTCCTGAGAGACTTCATAACCTGCCAGTGAAAGGACGTTTGCTTGAACACAGATCATACGGACTAGAGCTCTTCAAAGAACAGAAGCAGGGGCAAACCCAGAGGGTTTATGCTGGGCTACGTGGCCCATCCTCAGGCTTGTGACACCTTCAAAGTCCAAGGGCACAAAGAAGTAGTCAGGGCATTGCCTGTCCAGAGTGCTGCTGCTAAGTTTTGGTCATTTCACAGAGGCAGCAAGTCCAAAGCAAGCAGGAAGCACAGGTCCTGGACCCTCCAGTGGGATATGGGTTTGTGGGAGTTATTTTTGCAGCCATCATAGCATAGAACCATAGAACATGCTGAGTTGGAAGGAACTCTCCAGGATCTTTGAGTCCAACTCCTGTCCCTGTGTAGGACACCCCAAAAGTCACACCATGTGCCTGCCATCAATAATTTCAATTTATTTTAAAGACAAGAACAACTGAAGATCTAAAGGTCATAATATTGCATAATTAATCAGGGTTACATTAAATAAATCACTAAAAGTAAAAGCAAACAAACCTCTTCTCCTCCCACTTTGATTCACTTGCTCTTGGATTCAAATATACACACAAATACAGGGGGTTATTTCCTGTTCTTGTTATCTCACTACAGAGTATGCTGCAATGCAGAACTTTAGCAGTGACTACCAAGTTTTCCCTTCCACCAGAAGCACTTCCAGGGGGAAAAAAACTCACATATTCATACACAGAAGGTGACTTCTTACTCCCAGCAATGCCAGCTCGCAAGCAACCAGCCTTACGCACTAAGCAGGATTATAAAGAGCAGAGTTTCTTCTTAGAGGAAACATAATATTCTGTGCCAAGTGCTTCCTTCTGAACACAGTTTCTGCAAGCACAAAGCTGAGGGGGCAGTAAAAAGGCTGCTTGAATGTTAAAACAGAGCAAGGGAGAGAAAGAGCCAAGGCAGTGTTCTAGAGTGTAACAGCCGTGAGCATTAAGAGCAGGTTCACGAGGTTTTGGTTTTCTCTTGACCAAAAAACCACAGGGTTCACTTCGTGCAACTCCACCACCAGGATTAGACAAAAGAAAAGGCAATCTCTCCACAGTCCCATCTATTCATAAATCCCACAAATGTAGTCACCTTAAGGGAACAAATGCAGCAATTCTCACATGCACACAACTCTACCCTGGAGGCAGATTTCACACCGACAGAAATTACTGGGCAGCACGCAGAAGAACAGCAAAGCTCAGCTGTATGCTCAGCACCCACCTGGCTACTGCACAAAATCATCGCCACATATATCCACCTCCCAGTTTTGCTTTGCTTTCATTTTCAGTGCTTAAAAAGACCAGAGAACAGTATCTTGCCAGCACACCCTTCTAACCCACTCTTGGATGAAATGTAAACCACTGATAGTACAGCTGAAAGGGGAAAGAGCATCTTGCCACATCTGCAAAGATTTTTGAAATCAGAGAGACAGCAGGACATTGCCAGAGGACACAATATAAACCAGGAGCCACTGTCTGAATGTGCCCGGAGATCTCGGCAGCACAAAGATGGATGGGCAGTTGTGCTGGAGGATGTGGAGCCTATGTATGCACCACCAAGCAGCTGGGGATCCTGTTTCATCACAGCCCGACTCAGGTCTCGGTCACTGATCCTCACAGAGGTCCCCTTTGGCACCACGTGTGTTTTTCTTACCTCTGATCAGGCCAGGAGAAGAATAACAAACATGAAACACTGAATTAGAAAGGGACCGACACAAACAGAAAGGACTTAGATCTGCTCACATAACGTTCCAGAAGAGAGAAATGGGGGAAATGATCCATTGACTTGGCAAGACAAGAATTCTTATTTTTTTATCATTATTATGTTTTTTCTGCTGCTTTGCTTGTATCCTACAGAGCCAGTTGTAGAAATGAAATGTTTTGGTTTTAAGGCATTTTTGTGCTACTATTTCATTTGCAATGTTTGCATGCCAGGCAGAGGAGCAATATAAACTGCTAGGCAAAAGAGGTCCAGTGGCCACCCATCCCTACGCCAGGGAAACAGATGGATGCATCCAGACAGATCAGAAGTCTACTGTACCACTTCATAAATCATTTTCTTGAGGATATACAACGTTTATGAGATTCATACAGGTTTTTATGAGTTCTTAAAAAAAGTTACTGTCTTCAAATTTTGTAACTTTGTTGAGTGTGTAATCTCAGTGTTAAATTCTCTGATCTACACTGTTATTAGAATGCTAAAAATTAAGATTTTTGCCCTACTACTAGAAAACCAGGAGGAGAAACAACTTTTCCATTAAGGAATCACATTAAGGTTACTCTACGCCCAGTTTCAACCTACTTGTTGATGCCCGCAACATGTTCAAAATCCAAATGCATTTGTAGAGGTCAGTCTTGCAGTTCATCCATAAGACAACAAACCTGCCTCAATCTATGGGAAATGATAAAGAAAGTCTACAAGAAAGTCATCAGATAGACTTTCTCTCCCTTCTTTCTGCCCATTCGTTACAAGATTTCAGTCCAGAAGAGTTACTGCCTTCATTGTTAATGTCTGCTATTTTCTAAATAAAATTCTATTGATGTTATAATTCAATATTAGATGCAGGAGAACATCTAGGAAAGGGAATGGCAAGTCCCAGTGGGTAAAAGGATGAAGAGGAGGAATTTTAACAAGAAAACTACACAAGAAAAGTTGATGTTTTTAAAATTCAAGAGCGAATGTAAATTTGAAGCATAATAAAAACTGAATGCTTGTTTGAGTAAGAAGGAAAACCAATCAAAGAAAGCAATTGTGTAGCAAACAATCCCTTCCAATGGTAATCACACCTCTATTCCAAACAGACAGCCGGTGTTTGAGACCTTGTGCAAGCCAGATTTTTGTCTCATCTGCTCTCATTCACAAATACAACCATGGCTCCAATCAAATCATCAGATCGCTTACGCTTCCATCTTGGAAATGTTAGTTGAAGATGGAGAGGGGAATTATTGCTGAAAAATGATGCTGAAGAAAGTAGGGATATATGTGACAAACTCAGGCAGAGTTAGCTCAGAGGATAAGTAAGGTTGCAGCTTTCCCCTTCTGAGCTGGTTTGCCTCTATCTGGATTCAGAACATGTTCAGAACGAATGCTCCAATTTTTTGTATGCAGCAATTAGATGTTCAGCAAAGCATATTTTTATACTAATTCCATTCCTTTCATGCATCCCTCTTTAATTGATCTCATTTGTGTGCAATGCGACTTTTCTGCTATCTACAAAAAGTGTAATTTCTTCTTATGCCACACTGGGGGAAAATGTTTTATGATCCAACTGTGCTAACTTATTTTCTTACAATGAATTCTTTATTGTTAGCAAACATGATGCTCACACTAATTAAAATTTAAATAATATCTAGTATATTATATCTAGTATATTATTATACATATAATATACAGTATTTTTTCACATTTATCCTTGGAAAAACAAATCTTCTGATACCATCCCTATCTAAATCAAAAAATGGAGTACTATGACCCTGGTGTAGACCTTTTTCCTCTCCTCATACCTAATAAAATTAGTAATGAAATCAAATGCAGAGAAAAATACTTCATTACCTGAATCCTAGAGTCTTCCCAGAAAAAGTAACTAGCTATTGGTAATATAAATGCTCATTTTTCCACTGTTAAACCACTCATTTAAGCCTGTGAATAGCCTTTCAGAACTCACTGTCCACTGCAGAACAAGAAGCAGTAGAGTAAGGTAAGATTAAAATGCAGACCTTTTCCCAGCTACATGTGCACGCATACCTGCCTGCCCTAGCCACAAGCAACAAATGAAGAAATCCCTAATATCCAGACCTCTAGCTCAACTACACCTAAGATTTTCAAATACCAAGAATTCAGAGTGACTGTTAACGTGTTTCTATTACTTTTTTTTTTTCTTTATTACAGCATTGGACAATGAAATCCTGCGGCTGCTTTTCAGCAGGCTAAGGGGCGATAATTTAAGGACATTGACTATAATGTAGAAAATGTGGCTTTGACTGATGTAACAGTTAAGTAGAATAGTAAAAAGAAGGACAATTTCTCTGTGAAGGCTCTTTTACTGAATCACAGTGTGATTCCAAGCCTTTGCTACTGGCAAGGAATAATTATTTTGAAGCCACCGAGGTTTTATAATAGCATTAATTTCCATGGACATTTGAGTGTCGTATAGACATTTTAATTAAAAAAGAATATCAAAATTACTTTAAAGTCTGGGTGATTTTGGCGTTTTCATTCTAAAGAGTACAGTTAAATATACTTGTTCTCTTCAATAAGGGCCTCAGAGTGCTCCACGTGCAGCCACTCGGCAGGTGAATCCTATGGACCCTACTTCATAGGGTAACAGAACAGGTTTCACTAATACCCCTAAACAACAGCTCAACTCACACTCTACAACAAAGATGCACAATCAACATAACAGGGATTAATTATTAAACTCATAAAGGCTGATATTTCTGCTGCCTTGTCTGCAGCAAGGAATACTGCATCTGGCTTGCCCACTTCCCCATCAGCAAGGAAATCTGATGCTTTAAAATTGGCACTTTCGTGCTTAGAGCATGAAACCTGTTAGCCTAAGGGTGTATGGTATTTCTGATTCCACCTGAAACAGAAAATCTAGACACACATTTACGAAGTCGAAGTGGTCTCAACCCAAAAGAACTTAAATTCCTTCCCCATCCCAAATATAACAAAATAATGTTATATGATTTATTCCCCCCCCCCAAGTCATCACGTAGTGAAATTGGAAGCCAAGCATACAGCGGGGAAACCTCAGGGATTTTCACATTGCCTATTTGTTTTGTAACGAATGGACACATTATGGATGGGAAGTCATTCAGGCTGCTTCTCCTCTCTAATTCAGAGGGAAAAATACTCATCTTATTTTTCGGTGAAACAGAATACTCATTGCCCACATGCCACGCAAAAGTAATTTTAGGAAATGCCTAGAACTGATACTGAAGACAGACACACACTGGCTTTCAAAATCCAGCAAAGCACCTGAGCTGTGACCAACAGCACACATTTCACTGCGAATTTCAGCATTCTCAGAAGACAATGATTTGATCTTTGTTACATCTATCCGCAGGCTGCCAGAACTGGCAATTTGAAAACATGTTAGTTAATAGTTTTAATTAAACCATGACAAATACACCCACATTACGTGTGCTGATATACCAAGCTGGAAACAGAGATGGATTCACACAAAGTGCTGCAAGGTATGATTGCATACTATGATTATTAAAGCTTACAAATCAGTTACAACTATAAAACCATCACTGAGAATAATTACAAGCCTAAAACAAACAAGTAATTTCATTTTTATACTATGAAAGCTCTTCTATTAATCTGTTTCTTATCAAGAACTTACCTAAAAGAGGCTGCACTAAAAAAAATCACGCTCCGAAATCCAAAAATACAGATTTTTTTTCTTAACACAAACTTAAGAAGATGAAAAAAACCTGAATAAAACTATTTTTTTCCTCTAAATAATGTAGTTTTCTTTTCCTAGACAAAAAGAAACGTTATTAAACCGCTCCCTCCCTCTGCTACTCCATTCCTTTCACCATGGACACCTGCGAGGATGGGATTCAAACACGCTCCCGTGAACTTCCCTCAGTGGATGTGAAAATGTGTCTCGTGCTCAACCACACTCCAGGTTCGTGATTCTCTTCCAGCCCTCTGAAGACCAAGGACAGTAAAACAAATTCCTCCTTTCTGCTCTTGCAACTCCCACTCCCAAGCTGCCGGGCACGTCTCTGCTGTTAGACCATGCCAACTCAGGGCAGAATAAAACTGACAACACAAGAGAAGGCAGCAATGATCTCGGCCTGCCCACGTGAAGTGGACTTTGCTGAATTACACGAGCACACTGCACCTCTATCTGCCCAGGGAACGCTTCCATTCCTCAGGCAGGGTACTCTAAAGATGCAAACACTGATGTACGAAGAGCAGTGGTGACCATGGTGTCCCCACAGTCATCCCTTGCCACTTCTCCCTCCCCCGTGGTTGCCCATCCCTGCTCACCCAACCATGCTTCCTTCTGCCTTTGAAGTGGTGACAACCAAAGCACTGTTCCAGCAGCACAAAACCAAACTCGTTTCTTCATGCACCATAAACCAAGGGCTTCTGTATTTATCTTCGTTCCCCAAATTCTCCAGGTTCCCTCCTCAAGACAAGCCATCTGCATTATTACAACTTCCTCAGTATTTTCTACTTCAGAACCTACCAAAAATGTAATTCAGGGTTTGTTTTTAAACTCCGGGCATCAACACTCACCTTCTCACCTTGACATAAGGCCTAGCAGAATTTAAATTATTTGTTTATACAGCACTGAGTATTTTCCATATTTCTTCAAATGATGAGCCAAATTGAAACACAGGCTCCACACAGCATCAGAATATTGTATTAGTTCACAGGGTGGAGATGGAGAGCAAACCTCCCCAAATCAAAATCATATCTTAACAGTGAGATAAAAACAAGCCCAAATCAAATTACAGCTTTAAAGCACATTCCTGCATAACCAGCATGAGCTCTGAAATGGGAAAACCTGCCATGCAGGAAGGTGTGCTCCTTAGGAAGGTGTAATGCTCAGAAATACTGTGAGCTGCTGGCAAAAAAAACCCAAACCCCAAACCCCAAACAACTCCAAACTGTTCTACAGCAGCACCAGCCTTATAATTCAAACCAGAGCTGAGTTTTAAACACATAACATAGGTGTAACACAAACAATAATGTTGTTGTAACCTCAGGCAATTTCATAGCCTTCCTTCTGCGCACATTCGCCCAGCGTTAGATAGAATGTCACTGACTTGTACCAGTGCAGGGGCAGCTGCTGTGGGAGAACACCAGCAGGACAGGGTGGACAGAAAACCATAACTCACACCCAGGGAAATGTCCCAGCTTTGCATTTCTGATGGCTACTCTCTGTTATGCTTTGCGTGTGTCTCTGGAGTAAACAGGTAGGATCTCCTATCACTGGCCTCACTGCTGTACTGAGGGGAGCCTTAGACAAGTACCACTGTCCTCCACATCAGCTCCTGTCCTTATGCTCCAGTTCAGCCTCCTGCAGCTGAGCAGAACAGAGTCACACGCTCACAGCTCGCTCACCATGATCCCATCAGCCATTCCCTTGGCAAACCTGCAGCTGGGCTTCAACTCATGGCTTTTGGTCCCACCCATCACACAAGAAAAGACACGATTTTCAGTGGAAGAACTGGTTTCCACATATGCAAGATGACTTGTGTTGCAAAGGTACAACCAAAATCTTTTCTGATTTGGGGAAATCTTCCTGTTTTTGTGATTGTTTATTTTTTTATGTACATAGAAGTGCTTTTATCTCAGCCCGATGATACAGCACAGCCTTCTACTACCCAAAATACAGACTTATTTTAAAGACTCAATAGTTCAGAACACCCTAGGTGCTTCTGATTGAATTTATGAGTCTACTTTCCAAGCAACACGTGGGAGGTGAGCACACCAACTGATTACTGAGTAACAGGATTTGTATAATACAACCTTTGGGCATATATCCTCATGGCACTCCAAATCATTTCTCCATGGACTTAGCATAGTCTGCGTGGGAAGAAGCCTCGCCTATTCTCTAGGGTTAACACTGCGCTGTTAATAATAGTAATAATGTGATTAACACTTCAATAATTCTGGTATGAAGAAAAAAGAGCATATTTTGAATTTTAAGAATAATGATTTCTCCAGGGAAATGACCTACAATTGGCAAATACATTATGAAACCCAGCAACCCACAAAGCACTATTTTGCCATGGTGCTCCACAGCTGCAACACTTTGCACCTCATCTTTTAAAATACATGAGAATAATACTCCAACAAAGGTATCCATGATGAGCAAAAAGGATGTGGAAGAGGCCAGCAGAGTAAGGATGCAGCTTAGTACCAGTATCACTGCACATTCTGATGAATGATACCAGGGCATCAAGCATGTTTTGTGTGAAGAAAATGCTTGGGCGAACGAGTCGGTATCTGGATGACTGTGAACCAGCACCTTCTGCACCACAGAGAAAGGCAGGCATAATCCTAGCATGTAGGAGGAAAAGATAGGAAGAGATATGACGTAATTGTGCTAGAAACACTGCACTCGTATCGACAGAGCCATATGGGGAGGTATTGAAAAGATGGGGAAAAGTGTACCTCTATCACAAGAGCATCACAAGTCCAACACTGGATAGGGCTGATGGCTGTAAATATTCCCGGATTAAATAGCAGGGAAGAGGAGGTGCTACTCAAGCTCTCCTCCTCTGTGTATTTCACACAATAACAAACAGCTATAAAGCAGGAAAGATTCCACTGAGGCTGGAAATGAGAAAGAAAACCACTTAGGGCTAAATTAACAGCTACCAGTGGGAAAGATTGCAGAAACTGGGAGCTAAGGGAGAAAACAAACAACTTTAAGATGCACCATGTTAATTTTGTGAATGACAGACCCAAGTAGTCTCCCACCACCCTGCCTGCACGGTTTGTAGGCATCCTCTGAAACTGCTTTTCTCCCCCTCAGGTGCTGGAGCAGGAGAGCTTTCATTGCTGAACCTGCAAAGATAATGCTGTCTGCTCTGCTGCTGGGAAACAGACATTAATTGTATATACCCTGAACACCAACAGCATCAACTAAATCTTTATGCCCAGAGCTGACCTCAATTTAATTCTCACTAGTAGCCTATGAGTGAAAATAAGCAATGTTAGCACCTAGCTAGTCTCCCAGGATCCTTAGATTTCCTTTTGCACATATTCTACACCCACGTTCCCCTGTGCACGCAAGAGTCTTTACCAACCAAAACAACGTATCAGAGCTGGGGTAAAAATAAGAAGATAAAAGAGGAAGACACCGGGATCTTTAAGTAAGTATAGTGACTATAATAAGTCTATAATATGTATAGAAGCTACTTCTTACTATCTTGAGAGATATGTTTAAGGCTTCTGTTTTCACACAGGTAGATTATAAAATGCAATTTGAATGGTTTCACATCTGCTTCAAAGATTTGTACAGAAGAAACTTCAAAAGATAAGGATACATGATGCTGAAAAGGAAACTGCTCTCCAAAGTCACATTAAAGTTGTTCATTCTCCCCTGCAGAAATGAACACATAACTCACTCACAGTGGCTGACTCCTAGAGAGGAACACTGTAAAATTTTTGGTATCTTGCAGGGGAAATGTCTGCATGGGCGAGATAATGTGGAATTATGGTATACACGAACCTTAAGCAACCTTCCCCTTGATGATATTTAATGACCTGCCACACAGCTATGGCCATCCCAACCATAAGAACGCATTGATCCGCTGAACTTCAGGTGGACAGAGGTCACTTAGGATCTCTGCAAAGATGTGAAGGGCACGTCTCCTTAGACAGCAAATGTTTTACAGCCAGCAAAAACATCAAATATATTTAATGTCTGCAACTTAATAGGTATGAAGCAATGGGTTTCCAACCAGCTAATGCATTTGATCATTCCTCCTCCAACAGCTACTATTATCAGGTGTTATTTCAGAGAGGACAAATGCATATGCACAGAAAATCTTAACATTAAACCCAGCACTTCACAGCTGACTCCTAACAGAGACGGGAGGTAATTACTTTCAGAAGATGTCTTAGATAATATTTGCTCATTCATTTCCAGCCCTATTTCTTTACTGCAATGCTCTGACTCTTTCAATTGCCAGACACCTCAATCTGACCCCACGGGACCAGGAGGGATCTGGGGTGGACCAGTGGCAGGGCCAACACTGAGCCCCCTTCACCTCTGGGGATTCTCACCCTCACACCGGTTCTGGATTTGAGGGTGAGCGGAGGAGCTGCTTGCTTGGCACCAAGCTCTCCACACTGCACACAGCTCTGTTCACACCACCCCACAGGTGCTCAGGAACCTCTGCTGTGCTTCAAGCTGGCTCACCACGAAAGAATAGGGATTGTAGAAATTATAACCAACCATCATTTCAGCCAAGCTAAGGAGAGCTCTCACGGCATGGATTTAAAACCAAGAACCCCCTCCCAAAATCACATGATGATAGATATTACTGAAACTAAAGGAGGAAGTTCTGGAGGCCAAAAAGCACACAAATGAAAAAACAAAGCAAAAACAGCCTTAAGTTCATAATGCCATCTGTCGAGCGGTCTTAAAAACCCCAGGAAATCTAAGAATAATTCCAAAACATAATGGAAGAACCAGGAGGACGGGTGCACAGTCTTAACTTCATCTTCGTTCCCCTTTGTTCCTGCTTGCAGGCAGTCACAACCAGCTTCTCAATAGTTTTCAGATTACCAAGGACTGCAAAACAAGGTTCCACTTTCTATTTTCTCTCATGTATTTTTCAAGTAAGATGTTGAAAATACAGGTAATTAGAAAGACAAGCGTATACTCGTGGGATATTTTCATTAAAAAACATATTTTGAGCAACCTGGTCTGGTGGGAGGTGTCCCTGCCTATGGCAGGGGGTTGGAACCAGATGATCTTTAAGGTCCTTTCCAACCCAAACCGTTAGTGATTCTATGATATTGGTGAGTTCACACAAGATGTTTCTACTGTACCAAGAAGTATCTAAGACTATTGTGTGTATTAGCCAATGTTTGTGCTGCAATTTTTATGTATGTGCTTATATACCCACAACACAAAACAAGATTACATGAATGTGAACATTACAGCTTTTCTCACAGCACTTAATTTCCAGCAAATTAAACATGGCTCTACCAATAACCTATATAATAAGCAAACTCGATGTGCAGTAATTCAGGGTTTTCACAGCTTTTGGAAACAATTATGTTAAATAAATGGCAATTTAAATGACTGAGTTTCATCAAGTACATCTTTACAAACCTTTCCCTATCTTCCTGGCCTCAAAGTGTTCTGCTCATGGCCTTGGTCACATACAAAAACCTGCTTGTTTGTTCTGACAACTGGAAGCCTCACCACATTCCCTGCAGAGAGATACTGTTGGCAGGAGGATACTATTATGATTTTTCTATTAAGGAACTCTGGAAAAAACCTTGCAGCGAGCAGAGGGCAAGGGAACTACAAGGTAATGCAACACTGTCACACTTCTTTGTGTGTCTGGCTGTAAAGAAGAGCCACTGGACACCAGCATTATATCCTAAAGTGTTTCTTCTGCCATCTCTTTCCCTGCAGCAGCACATTTATTTACCTTGGGATTGGAAAAGGGAGAGTAGAGATTTCATTTCTGTCCTTGCTGTGGCCATTGTATCTTCTCCTGTGACCTGAGCAGAGGCCTGAAGGAAGCTTTGCACTGAGGACTAACTTACATAGGTTATTTTTGTGTTCCTTCTCTCCCAATTCATGAAAATCAATCTGTATCTTAGGGTTTGTTGTGGGATCACTTTTCTTCCTCCAGCAGACACAGCAAAAAAACTGCTTGAAATTTCAGCATCACCTCCACCATTGCTATAAAAACAGGATTAGTGTTTCTCTGTGCCTCTTGGAGTCAGACTGATGTCCAACAGAGATTCCACATCCTTTGGGTTTCAACCAATAGCCCAGTATTGAGTAAATTCTGAAGTTACGATGCAGTGGATGCCATGAGTGGAATTAGCCACACAGTGAGGTGACTGCTCCCTGGGTACACCCAGGTTTTCTCCCTGTCGGAATAAGGCAGTTAGATGGTGAACAGAGCAAACAACCACAGCAAACTGCCTCGCCGACACGCGTTGCCTTGCATACCAACCCAGCCTTGAAAGAGAAAACCATCATCACTTCTCTGCTGCAATCCTGCTGCGATTCCTCCAGTCCCAGTGGTTGAGGAAGGCAGGATTCCCACAGGTGTGCAACACACCTGTACCATTACACCTTGCCAGTGCTGATCCCACCGACCCGGGGCAATGGAAGAATGATGGGGCCAGTTATCTTCACCACGTGGTTCAAAAGCCAGCAATAAATTGCTTCCACCTTTAAACTGAACTGGATTACACACTGAGGGGATGCACAGAGATTTGGCACTGTTTTTCCCAAAGCAGGATTTGCTAGTAACCTGCTATCTGCATCAAGAAAGAGCCTGAAATCTTAACAAGTCCTTCGGGCCAAACAGAAAGCGCCTCCCCTGCTCCCCATTGCTCTCCAGCTCATTTTCCATTTTGAAGCACAGTAAGCTTGGATCTCCACAGTAAGCCCATGTAGTCAGCAGGGGATTTCGGGTGGCAGCAGAAGTCCTGGTGCCTGACAAAGCTCCTGGTTTACTAAGTCTAATGAATCCATACCGCCTCCTCAACCATAATATTCCATCAGCGTTCCCTAACCCACTTCAGCCCATTAAGTCCTGTGGATTTTTGACTAGACTTTTGCAATAGGAACCCTTCCCCCCTGTTCCATGCTACAGGCATTCAATCGCTTCTAACCAGTGTTCCCAGAGGCCACTGGCAGTGCTGGATTCCAGGCAGCCCCTCCAGGGAGTTTCCATGGCAGTGAGCTCCGGTTTCTCCAGTTACTCCCTGCAATGACAGACTATCGGAATGGGAATGAGCAATGGGATGCTACTCAGTGGCCTCACAGGTCTGCCTACAATGAGAAGGTTGCAGAAGCAGATAGCCTTTTGCATTTGGATTCCTCATCAAATAGAAAGATAAGCAGACAGCAACTACCAAGCAGATGTGAAATTCAACATAAATACAGTTGAGGAAGAATATTTAGAAGCGAAGGCGCTCTGTGTAAGGTTATGGAATGGGGGTGTCAGGCCAGGAGACGAAGAGTATTTATTTGCATACAGCTGACTTCCAGGAGTGCTGGTCAGGAGAAGGCACGTGGAGCTTTGGGCAGCAGTGCAAATTTGCACCCAGTTTGGTGACAACCTGCCTTTAGTGCTGAGTGCTAAACACAGCTTAGGGACATGAGAAGAGGCACCACCACTGAGCGACTCTGTACACACTCTACATGACAGCAGCAGGGAAATATTAATACAGGCAAGTTTCAGAATCACGCTGGAAAAAAGTGATTGTATACTAACTTAGAACTACAGCTGTGAAAAATAACCAAAAAAACTGTATTCTTAATAACCTTCTTCCCTACTTTTAGAACTGAACTCCCATTGAACCCTCAGTTTAGCAGCTACTGAACAAAGCCAAATGAGGTGTTCCAGGTTCCCACAGCACATGCAATTGTTTGCATAGGTACTATTCCACCAGTAACAGTTGCTGTTTGACATCTTCTTTTACTATAGAGAAATCATCGCCACCAAATAGCTGAAATCAGTCTTTGACCTATTAATCCTGGTCTTGTTTAACTGTATTTATACTGCACATTAGAGTGACTGACTGGGCCAGACTGAAAGCAATGCATTAGGCCCTTGTGTTCCTGGTGACCTACAATGTTTCAGGGTCACCATTTCAATATAATTAAACACAGAGCCGTATCACCTACTTAAATATATCAGTGATTACTGTGGAAGTAGGATTCATTCTATAAACTATCAATCTCTAATAACAGAACACCATTTTTCACTAAGTAATTCTTCCATCCTCTCCAAAATGAGGGCATATTTCAAGATCATATTATTACAACCTACAAAACTGGTTTGAGACACACGTGAATACCAATGATCTGGGGAGAGTCTGGTCACAGCGAACACAATTCCAGAGCAGCTTTTAACTCCTCACATTTCATTTTACTGAAAATATATGGCATAGAACTTTTTATTGAATACTATAGTAAAAGCATTCATATAAAACAACTACTTGATCCTGTCTTTTAATGGCTGCTTAGCTGGGAGTTGTTCTCCAGCTCTGGCTCTGAAGGTTTTAATATTGACTTGTTAATGAGTTGAAAGGAGGTTGTAGTGAGGCTGGTGTTGGTCTCTTCTCCCCAATTGCTAATGACAGGACGAGAGGAAATGGCCTCAAGTTCCATCAGGGGAAGTTTAGGTTGGAGATCAGGAAGAAGTTCTTTACTGAGAGGGTGGTTGGGCAGTGGAATGGGCTGCCCAGGGAGGTGGTGGAGTCACCGTCCCTGGGGGTGTTCAAAAAACGGGTTGATGAGGCACTTGAGGCCATGGTCTGATGGTCTGATGGTCAGGAATATGATGGGATAAAGGTTGGACTTGATGACCCTGGAGGTCCCTTCCAACCAGAATGATTCTATGATTCTGTCTGAAGAAAGTCTCACTGCTGTTTTATTCTTGCTCAGTAACTGCAATGCAAATTAACCTGTGCACTTGTTCCTTCTTGCCAACAATAACTGCCTGCCCAAAGAGAACAGAATTCTCCTCTAAAGCTTCCCAGACACTTGTGTCTCCACACATTTCTGGAGTACTTCACCAGTAACGTGGTCCGTGGATGTGCCCTTCACCCATCCTTTCTATTCCTATGTCTCGACCTGCACTGCTGCTCTTTCTGCTGTCAGCCCTGGCCCCATGCAATGTACTGAGATGACAACCATCAACAACTCCAAACGACAGCAGATCCACAAACCCAGAGTTGATAAGGGAAGGCCAGTGGGTCTGAAACTCTCACTCGGAGTGAATGACAAATGTCAAAAGCCACCTGGGTGTTAACTCTCAGCCCCAAGATGGCTCCAGCACTGAAGAACAGCTTCCCACTGTCCCAGCAGGGGCTGAGAAGGGCAGGAAGGAAAAGATCAGGGACAGACTGAGCGTCTTTGGCAACAACAATAGTTTCTGCCACAACCCATCCATCTTCCTCCTTTGTCAGCCGAGCGCTTCGAGAAGTGTTCCCATGCTCCATTAAGCCAGATGGAATCGGCCTGGAATTGACCTGCTAATGCAGAGAAATCATATTCCTCTCCAAGGTACAATTTGTTACAGGATCACACACAGCCTGGCAAACCGGCCAGCAAAGAAGAATCAGACCCCAGCTAACCAACTGTGCCCACTTGTTGAATGGGCTCCATCCAGGCTGTGCACCAGTGAGCACAGGGAAATCAAATGGTGCTGTAAGGCACCAGCAGCTCTCAGGACATTTGTACACGGAGCACCACGAGGTCCTTAAAACAGTTTCAGCAGTGCATTGTGCCAGGCAGCACAGGATCGTGCCAGGGTGTGCATGAATGTGTGAAACCAAACTTTCTAACACTCAGGCAGGAGCCCTTCACTGGCTACTTGTATCAGTGAGGGCTGGTAAATTCTGATTACACTGGGAGTAAACAAAATCGACATAGAAACACAGAATGGTTTGTGTTGGAAGGGCCCTTAAAGACCATCAAGTTCCAACCCTCCTGCCATGGGCAGGGACACCTCCCACCAGACCAGGTTGCTCACAGCCCCATCCAACCTGGCCTTCAACACTGCCAGGGAGGCGACATCCACAACCTCCCTGGGGAACCTGTTCCAGTGTCTCACCATCTGCACAATAAAGAACTTCTTCCTAATCCCTAGCCTATATCTACCTTCCTTTAGTTTGAAACTGTTCCCCCTTGTCCTACCACTCCCTGCCCTTATCACCAGTCCCTCTCCAGCTTTCCTGGAGCCCCTTCAGGCACTGGAAGGTGCTCAAAGGTCTCCCCGGAGCCTTCTCTTCTCCAGGCTGAACAACCCCAACTTGCTCAGCCTGTCTCCATAGGAGAGCTGCTCCAGCCCCCAAAAGCTCTTGCTGTGAGTAGGATTCAAACCTGTTCAAGGAAATCTTGTTGGATTTTGAATCCAACACCTTCACCCCTTGGCCATCACAGCCCCTGCCCAGGGCACAATCCTCCTGAATCCTCCTATTGATAAAGAGAGGTGAGATGGAACCACAAATTAGGAAGCTGATCAAGTATGCTTTGCACATAGCCTGTTTAGGTTGGAAAAACGAGGAGTTTGGGGCCCAGAGAGAAGGTGGCAATCATCCTGGCTGGAGGAAAGACTCTGACACTGCAGGAAGACCCCACAAATGGGGGGAGATCCATGCAGACAAACATCACGGGATGCCCAGGACCTTGGCTGGCAATGCCCAAGACTGGTAAGTGAGCAGCTGCAGAGCATGAATAAACAGGACTTTCTGCCCAACCTCCCCAGCCAGCAGCTATCTGCCTCATGGGAAGCCAAGTCAAGGGCTGAGGGTGGCTCACAGGGGGGAGTGTGTGAGACAATCAAGTAGGCCAACTGCTCTAATCTCACTAGGTTCTGAAATAAGCCCAGTATGAGGATACCTTATGGGCTACTGTTCAACTTGTGACATGTGCACATTTGTTCCTCCTTGCCACTTCTCACCAGGAACAGCATCATAAGCCTGATCCCTCTCCCAGATGTCAGAGAAGGAATAAGGCACCATCTGACAGTGCAGAGGAGCCACACACTCAGGCTGAGCCCTAACTCCAGGGCTTCCCACAGCAGCAGAACTCCCAGGGACACACAGAGGAGAAGGCATCAGCCCCAAACCCTTAGAGTGTAATGAGACCCTTTTCTGCTTCTGGAGTCTCCTACTCCTCTCCCAGCACTTTGCAGCTGGCACAGTTCTTCTCTGCAAGAACCGAAGGTTACCTGTATTTCTCCCTACCAATCTGCAGCTCCAGCTTTGAGGAAAGAGTATCACTCCTGTGCTCACTTATATTCCTGCTCCCAAACTCCTTCCTCCTCTTTCAGTGTCATTATTCTTAGTGCCAGTGGGCTCAGAGGGTACGAGGGCTGAAACGAGTGGGAAGAACCAGTAACACTGGAGGCAACAAGGCTGGACCCCTCACTAAATGCAACAGCACCGAGTACCAGCACCACAACTTGCATGGACAACACATTTCTGTTCTTTTCCAGGGTCCAAGGGTGTCCTCAATACCTTCAGTAACTCCCAAGGAGCAACGGCAACTTGGCTTTGGTATTAAAAGCAGCGGCAACCGCGGTAACTCAGGACATCTCTGAGTGATGCTGGAAGGCACTGAACAGCACTTCTGGCTTCTTGGGGCACCACAGCACAACCCAAAATGTTGTTCTTCATCCAGCTGTGACTCTGCCGCCCCTCAAAAATGGAGTAGCTGTGCTAAAGCTGCCAAGACAACTGATTCAGCAATGATACTAGAAATCTCTATTTAATTACCATCAAATTATTACTTATTACTCACTGCATTCCTACGTAGACAAACTGCCCCCAGCTAACTGCTCACTAACAGCAAGTGAGAAGGAAAAAAGTAAAATTAGCTAGATGGCACCTGATGCCCTCAGCACTTTTGGTCACTGCATCACCACCTCAACAGAGCAGAAGACATAAGGGACTTGCTGTATTTATACACCTCTTGTTTTGCTCAGACTCTTCCAGCAAAAGGTATCTGCCTCCCTCCTTTCATTATTTAATGTGTTTAGCTGAAGATCCTGTACGGTGATACGTGCACCTTACATTTAAAGAGCCAACAGGTACCTCCACAACAAGAACTTTCCATGCTTATTGCTGGCCATCAACCAAACACAGATATACGAGTTCCACCTGATGTATATGAGGTGTTTATATTGCTTGGGTCCAGCCTTGTTTGCTATTAGGATGCTAAACACAGCCACCACTCGCTCTTCCAGCTATTATCTACCTTTACATTTTAGTATCATTTTCCCTACAGGATGTAAACGAGACAGAAGCATTGTTGGGAAACCAATTCAAGAATGGACATCACGGCTGTAGTCAGTTTTACACACAGCTTCAAAACTAATTATTATAAGTAGCTGGGGAAGGAGACAAATTGAGATAAGCTTCATAAAAAATTGAAGACATGAAAAAAAAAATTGCACACAAAAGACCAACTATCATTATTTGTCATTGGCTCAGCTGTACAGAAACCCAAACATCATTATTTATAAACAAATACTTTACTGAGCAAAATTATATAAGATGCAGTAAATTATAATAACCTCTCAAATGGTAATTTCAAGTCTTGCCTCGGAGTACGTCGTAATATGAAATAACTACCCTGGCAGGACAATGCTCATGGAGTTTTAAAGAACCAGTATAACAGCCTACAGAATCACAGGAGTTTAACTCCAAATTAGTTGGTAGAACTTTCACCGAGTCAGAATCAGCAGCTCTTCCAAATGAAAGCTGAGTAATATCCAGGTTCAGCAATCAAAACACCCAAAAAATCCAAACCTAAAACCACCCAAATAAAACCCCAAAAAACCCGAAAAAACACTGGCAATGTCCATTTCAACTTGAGGAGAGCAAAATCTAAGCTCAAGTGGCAGAAACTATCAATAAACAAGCTCATAACAGCAAGTTACAGACCCTTCAGCTTCATCACTTATTTGGAGAATATACCTCTTCGGGAAGCCACGCCAGACAGCGACTATTTCCCATTCCACTCCAAACTAATTCGCATATCTTACTTTCTCCTGGATGTACTAGGATAGAAAAACATGAATGTACAGAAGGCTGATTTACAGAAACATGAGCACTTTTAAAATCAGCAAGTACAGCTAAGCTCAGTACTTGCTATTAGTCTCAAAAATAGCCCCTCGAAGAAAGCGCTAGCCATAGGAAAGATTAAAAAGTTACAGAAACTGTAAAATATAAATTCGCCTTTTATTACAGCCATCTTAAATCTGCCTCCTCTATTTGTGCTTTGGGTTTTTCCCACTCCATTGGCAGGTTGCAGTCTCCTCACGCCTCCTTGTGCTCAGGAAGACTGATAAAGTTAGCAGGGCTTTTTTGCAAAAAACTTTGTTAAGAAGAAAGTGTGAGATTAACAGGGTCTGTGTGGTCTGCAAGATTTCTGCACAAATCACTGAGGCAAAGCCAACTGCTGCACAAGGAACATAACATTTGGGTGGCTTTGTGAAATACTCTGCACAGAAACAAAGCAGGCAGCAGCCCAAAAGCTGCTCTCGTACATCAAAATTCCAAGTGTTGGTTGGTGGCACCTTCAGGAATGCAGTTTTAGACTTGATCCCATTTTGCCTGGGCTGCTAAGGTTGGAATGTCCTACATCCACCTAAGGGCAAAGTTCAAAACCAGAGGATGGTAAGAAAAGTGTTAGTGCCCAACCTTACACCTAGCAGGAACAGCTTAGCACCGTGTTTAACATAAGGCTGTGTTACCATAACATTGTAGGTGTTAACATAACAGTGTGTTAACATGAAAGACAACTTTCTCTTCAAGTGAATACAAGGCAAAAAAAATTGCAACCAAAAATGACTGACTAACTTCATTTCTTGAGTAGGTTTTGCTATTCCAACCTATCCTCCCTTGAAAATATTCCACCTTGCTGCCTCACTCACAGGTGCTTACTGCAATCTCACACTGGTTTTCATTTTAAATTCCATTTAAAAATAGTTCTAACAACGACACATACTTTTAATGAAATAAAACAGTAGTATTTTTGAGGCATGAAATGAACACAGACCTACTTGAGTATTTTCTCTATTCAGAAGGCCACAAGAAACTTCACTTTTCCACGTTAACGAAACAAAAAAATTTATCTGTGTTTCCTATACAGAACCTTATTCAAACCTTGATCAAAATTGTTCTCTCTTATATTTCTATGTGTAAAAGAAAGGCAGAATATGAGCCCAGGGTGCTGGCACCGATGTCCCACAGACCTCCTTGTTCGAGGCACTTCAGAAACCTCTCATCTCGTCCTGAAGTTTCATAGACTCATAGAATCATTCTGGTTGGAAGGGACCTCCAGGGACATCAAGTCCAACCTTTATCCCATCATATTCCTAACCATCAGACCATGGCCTCAAGTGCCTCATCAACCCATTTTTTGAACACCCCCAGGGACGGTGACTCCACCACCTTCCTGGGCAGCCCATTCCAGTGCCCAACCACCCTCTCAGGAAAGAACTTCTTCCTAATCTCCAACCTAAACTTCCCCTGATGGAACTTGAGGCCATTTCCTCTCGTCCTGTCATCAGCAATTGGGGAGAAGAGACCAACACCAGCCTCACTACAACCTCCTTTCAACTCATTAACAAGTCAATATTAAGACATTTTTTAGTCCAGTTGTTACCCCCCAGGGTGAGCCCTTGGACCTCACCATCTTTTCTTACCTGAAGGGTCTCTGTGCCCTCCTCCCAGGCAGGCTGGGGCAATGGACTGCTGCTGCCAGGCTGAGCCATGTGCTCTCAGCAGCATTTCAACGCCTGCTGAGAACGGGTCAGAAGAGAAGCCCGGCCACATGCTCACAGGCAGCATCACCAGCTGCTGGTGAAGGAAAGGTCAGAAGTGTCTGCTGCCCTGCAGCCCATAGGAACAGCAAATACATCTCCTCAGCATCACCTAAGTCCGAAGATAAGGAAATAGCCTTTGATTGCACACAGCAATTTGCTGAGAAATCTTCAGCAGCAGCCACTAAGAATGACGTGGTAAACTCAAAAATTATCCTTGCCCCAAAGAAAAAAAATCAGCATCGAATCCAACCACTACAGATGTGCCACACAGATAAAGAAGTTTTGAAATAAATGATCTCCAGAGCCTCCTGACATCATCCCCTTGCCATCTATCACAGCGGTGAGGCCACCAGGGAGCAAGGCAAGGAAAGGCTAGGACTGCACACACAGTCCAATACTGAGGAAACACGGGCAGAAAGGACTTGGAGCTACAGGCACACTTACCAAAACAGTAAGAAAAACACATTTTGTTAAACTTTAAAACTAATGATACAACTACGCTGTAACTCTAATCCACACTTACACCTGGCATGGATGGCTCTGATCCTGTCTGCACTGCAATACCTGGCTACTCTTAGAGATAGGACCCAGCTTTGGCACTCCGGGCGTGCAAGAACTTGACCATTCTGTAGCTGCCACCGTGAATAAACAGCAACATCTCATCACACACAGGGAGTGCAATGGGACTCGGGGGGGGAGGGAGATGCTCAAGCACCACCCAGCTTGGGACACGACACATTGCTCAGAAGAGGTGCAAGGCGAGCAGAGGTCAGGGGGTAAAACCTCAGTAACACAGCAGCTTTTAAACAGATCTTCAAATATCCAAGTGTTAAACCACATAAAGGCCAATAAAACAGCTTTTTAATACACTGTGTCTAGGATGAAAACATCTGTCTTTGGAGATAGCTGTTTTTTTCTGGAGGGAGTAGTTTTTTAATTTCTATGTGGAAGGGACTTCGTGGGCATTTCTATTGTCACTGTCACCATGAAACACTGATGTCACATGGGAAAATACCCAAAGAGACTGATGCCTCTCCTGGTCAGTGAGGAGCTACACCTATTTTTGACACAACTGCACAGTACTGTAACATTTGCTTCTGCAACAAGACAAATATTGAACATGGCATCAGTGGACATCACCAATATTCTTTTTATTATTTTTTTACCGTGATTTTTTTTTTAATTTGATTAATACCACATACACACACTGAAAATATGTAAATAACTTGACCCCTTCAGGGAAGCAAACATTTCTTATTTATAAGAAAAAACCCTACATAAACTTGTGTCACCAGGTTATTTATAACAACAACAACATATGGCAATAATACCAGCATTGCACAACCACGTCATGTAAATGTGAAATGTGAGAACAGAGGAGACAATAGACAATAAACAACCTAAAAGCAATCCAAGTGGGACTCAGTCACAGCGTGCTCCATCATAGGGTGCTAAATATGGGTGTTCAGTTCCACCAGCTAAGGAAAACAGATTGAATAAAACCCTCACTTGCAGCCTTAAAATACCTACACCAGAATGCACCTCCAAATTCCCCAAATGGCTTCAGATCCATCACTTTTATGCAGCCTTTTCAAAGCTTCCTTATAAATTTCTCCTTAAACACATCAAATTCATAAGGTTCAGATAAAACTTGTCCCTCGAATAACTTCTGCTGTAAGGAAGCAACAAAGGTCAATCACAGCTAAACTGTGAGAAGAGAAAAAAATCTCAGCTCACAGCATCTGGAATTCAGGGACAGTTTAGTTACAGAATTAATTACAACTTTCAAGTCTTTCAACAAGAAACCAGACCATAGGAGATGATGCTTTTATATTTATATTTATATTTATATTTATATTTCTTTTCCTTAGGTGGATTCTGGCCAGGCACTATTCCTACTTTCTGTTAGAACATCTGAAGCCCACTCAACAAGTCTGCAATTAAATTCTCTGAATATCCAGAGATGGGTTTTGTTAGCACTTCTATAAAGACAGTCAATATATTACAAGATTATGTATGGAGTTCAAGGAGGTGGAAGGGCAGGTCTCTGTTTTTCTCAGTGGTGCTTGGATTTCTCAGGTAGCACATAATCCAGATAAAACGTTACACTGGGCACGCACAGGTTATCCAAGAGGGAGCTCTCTCGGTTTGCTTTTGAAATACTATGAGCTGGTTCATCTGAAAAAGTGATAATTAGGATTTTCTGTCTACTGTGGTTGCAATCACAATCTTTCCAATTACGTAAAGTACAGAAAAAAAGCATAGCTCTGTGTTAGTGAATTATCGTTTAAATCTGCAGCACTCAAAGACTCGGGTCTTCAAGTGTAAAACTCCCATAAGAAGTTAAAAGCAGAACTGAAATTATAGGAGGTCACAGGCAATGCAATCTCCTGCAGTTTTTTCTACACATCATTTACTTTCCGTGATACATAGTTCATGCTTTCAAATGAGTTTTGCTGAAGCCAGTGTTTAAAGCGAGATGTTGATTTTCTGATCAGGAAATTAAGTTTCAAGCATTATCTGCTTGATAATGAGATGAAGCTTGTTTTACCTTTCCCCCCCCGGTGAGTGCACGTAGCCAGAGGCCTTCCTCTAAGTGCCCATAGACTTGGTTCTTAATTTCAGCAAGCTCTGAATTCAGGAGCTTCAGAAGGGAGATATGCTGAGGTAAGAGCATTTACTAAATTCTGAGGAATTCAACTGTCTTGAGTTCTCACCTCATTAGATACGTTGGAGAGTTTGCCAGAAGTAAATGCTGTTTTCCTGGTTTCAGAGTATATTTAGTGGTTAGCTTGGCTCCGGGGCTTTAACATTTTAATTAGAATATATATATATGCTCTTATACTTCTATAGCAAGATGATTTAGTATGTATAATTAATTATGCCTGCTCAAAGCTTGCTCATTGGCCTGTTTAAAATTATTGCTGTTGTAGTAGTTAAGGAAGAAGTGTTTAAGAGAATACACGAGAGGAGTGATGCTTTATAGTCTTTTAAAAAAGAAGCTTCTCTTTTTCTGGAAGGTAGAACACTCGAAATAAAATCCTTATCTGTAAGGAGCAATCCCAAGGAATGCTGGAACAAGTGGCAGACCGTGCCAACTCGAGGGACTGTCACACCAAGTGTGCAAGCGTCTTCCATGTGGAAAATTAATTTTCTGAACTGTCATCCCATGCAACAGAAAGCTTTCGCTTATTTGAGGTTGCTGATTGTTAAAGATCACTTTAATGCTGAATGGATGGCTGCCCTGCCCTTACAGCTCCTGGCTTTCACTTACCACTGGATAGCCTGAGGGGAGATGGCTGTAAATCAAACTGTGTTTTGATAAAGCAAACATTTTTCCAAACTGATAACGTGGATAAATAACGTTGTGAAATCTTGGTTAAGGCTAAACCAGTGGTTGTTTTCTGAAATAGAATGATAACTCTTCAGTCAGGTTGCTCTGAACCACACCAGACGTTTCCAAGTCTATTATTCCTTTCTACAAATTCTTGTGATAATTTCCCCTATCTCATGCTGAAGCTGGTCAGTGTAGTCTGTGCTTTCAGGCTTGGACCTTTTCTAAGCAACACACATTTCCTCCTTGCCAACTTCTTGTCATCACAGTGGCAGTGGGTAATAATTGCTTTAAAAAAGACAGCATGTTATTCAGGTTGCTTTGAAAGTTAAATGAGGTGCAACCATGTTGTGGTTCACAAATTTAAGAATTAAACCCACATTCTCTTCAAACTAATCCTTTCTCTTGTGCCAGGTATTTACTGCCTCGCATATCTATGATTTTAATTCTCAAGTGGAAAAAAAGAATCTATGGATCATGGAAGGAGGGGCTGGTCACTTGGGAGGAATATAGGACGGTTGTCAGAGGATGCAGAGAGGCAATTAGGAAAGCCAAGGCCTCCTTGGAACTTAACCTTGCAAGTCAGGTCAAGGATAATAGAAAGGGCTTTTTCAAATACATAGCAAATAAAACTAACACTAGGGACAATATAGGCCCACTGATGAATGAGGTGGGAGCCCTAGAGACAGAGGATATAAAGAAGGCAGAGGTGCTGAATGTCTCCTTTGCCTCTGTCTTTACTCCTGCAGGCTTTCCCCAGGAGCCCCTGATCCCTA
>VZRW01012115.1:114804-130312 GCA_013398125.1 Aegotheles bennettii
GTCAGGACGATGCAGAAAAGCTTTTTACAGTGATGACCAATGATAGGACAAGGGGCAATGGATGCAAACTGGAGCACAGGAGGTTCCATGTGAATATCAGGAGAAACTTTTTCACTGTGAGAGTGCCAGAGCACTGGACCAGGCTGCCCAGAGAGGTTGTGGAGTCTCCTTGGCTGGAGACATTCAAACCCCGCCTGGATGCGTTCCTGTGTGATGGACTCTAGGTGACCCTGCTCTGGCAGGGGGGTTGGACTGGATGATCCTTCGAGGTCCCTTCCAACCCTAGAACTCTGTGATTCTGTGATTCTGTAATTTTCATCTAGTTTTCTGTTCTTTTGGGCTCTTTTTAAAGAACAAAAGGTTAAGAAACAGTCGCTTGAAATTGCATGCAAAGAAATGAACTGTAAATCTTGGATATTACAGTGAATTAAGATTCCCACACGGCCGGCTTAGCCAGTGTTTATACAGCTGTATTCATGTGGTTGTTGCAGAGACTGCGGCTGCCCAGGGAGGAAGGATTTTGAAATGTTCATTTCTTTCTTTAGCCTACAAGTGATGCTTTGCATTGGATGGTTGAGTTCTCCAAGCTGAGAAAAGCAGGAATCTTCGGTGTGTCTGGACAGCACATTCAGGAAAACACAGATCCCTCTGTTTAAAATTTGCCATGATTTCAAGGTGCTTTGAATCGGAAAGGGAATGGCTACATCTTTGGCTGGTTTAAATCACTGCATAGGCACTCAGCTCAGGCCAGCTCTGTTGATTTTACACTCGGTAACCTTTGCAATCCATCATATTAAAGTAATTCAGTTCCAGAGGAAAATCATGTTTCAAACAGACTAGGTGGAATGACTCCCTAGCCTGCCTTGAGCTCACTGTGTGGGAGTAGGGATAACCCGCTGGGGCACAGAGCAAAAGAGGTTATCTCCTATTTTCTGCCACTTACCATCCATTAGCAGTCACAGGTTAGGGTCAGTAGTGTGCAAACACAGATCTGAGACACTCAGAAGAGCTTGCAGCCTAAGACCAGAGATGATCAGTGGATTCAAGAAATTTCGGGGTGGGGTTCGTTGCTCTGATAGGAAATGGTGTCAGGAACCAGCTCCTGCCTGCTGGTTTGTGCAGGCTCCATGACAATGGAGATTTTTAGGAGGGTTTTGATCTCTCAGCCTCTATACTAAATGTCACTGTGAAGAAGCTTATATTGTCAAATTGTTCATGATGTATTTACTTCGCAGTTCTTCAGTTTTTAGTTCTGGCAGAAGCTTTCATGAAACTTAATTTCAAATACATTATTTCAGATTTGGTACTATGGAGTCAGTATTAATACTTCATCTGCTACATGACAAAGATCTTTAGTTACCATAATTTGACTGATGGCATGCAAGCTAGGCAGAGATGCAGTTACGAGAATAACTTTCTGCTTCTCAGAGACTCTATTAATTTTTGTAGGTAGTATTTTCAATATTTATGTCTCTGCAGACATAAATCATACCTCTTTATTCAGCAGAACCTCAGCGTGAAGTCAATCTCACAAACAGCAGCAGCAAAACAAATGCATCATCCATAGAGACCTTGAGCAACGGAAGCAGCAGTAGAACTGCATGGCTTTAGACAGAACCCAGCCCTGAGATGGAATGGGTTTCTGTAAGTGTTGTCCTAGACTTCTGTTAATCAAGTCCTTGGGATTTTTCCTTCCTTCCCTAATATACTTAGAGGCTCCCATTCTGATAAAGAGTATTTTGCTTTACTCACACCCCCCGTGAGCTGCCGTGCTTTATTTCAACAGAAAAAGCAGATTTTTTGTTTGGGTGTGTCAGACTTGCATCCATGATTCGCTTGAGCTTTTCTAGTAAACACAAAAGAAGATTATTGACGTGTAAAAGCTATTGTCCCATATGACTTCCTTGTTGTCCAGGGGAAATACCATTGTTTGAAAGAACAGCAGAAAGGTGTATGTGGATTTACAACGCTATAATCCTGAGAAAGCGTTTCTGATCCTCGCCGAGCATACATCTGTATTATCTTGCAGAGGGTGTGATTACACCTTGGCCAGGCAAGCATTTACGCTTCTCACAGAATAACCTGCAACCATAAGAAGTTCAGGCAGGTTGAACTCGACAGCTGCTGTTAGAGCTGCATTGGCTGTAGGGTCAACAGCCGCAAATTCCAACCTACTGCCAACATCTACCTGCAGCCTGGAGCTTAGTGCAGGTAGCCTAAAATAAGAGTAAGATTGGATCCTAACTTCTGACACATGAGCAGGCTGGGATCCTTTCCTTGTAGTAGGAGCTTCTCTGTGCTGCTGGGCTGTCAGACAGGTCATTGCTGGGGCATTCAGCTCTTGCCCAGACCTCCAGCAGAATGGGGTATTTTTTTCTGTTGCTATTTCAAGAGGGACTCGGTTACATTATTGGCAGTGAACTTCACGTGTAAGAACATCTGACTTGTACCTCTCTCCTTTAAAATGTGCTTTTAGATTGTCTAGAAATAGCTAGTGTGCTACAGTGACCACATTAACAGAGGAAGGTGAACCAGTCCCGGTCCGTCACAGAATGTTTTTCTTCCAAATCTGACCCTTGTGCCATAGTGCAGGCTGGGGGTTACCTTGTTTTCCGCTGTTGTCTAAGCAAAGGCTGAAACATCTCATCCAGATTCATTAGTTCAGTCAAGATTAAGTTTCCCATCAGTGAAAATCTTTCTTTGCTTCCTGCATCCAGGCAGCGGAGCAGTGGTATCTGAGAGTGCTGCCCAGGCTGCTCTCTGCGATGTAGGAATTGAGGATGGTAATTCCTCTTGCCATCACTTTATGGTGTCTTTGGTCCTCAAAGTGGTTGGAGCAACTGAGTACCCCCTGATGATGATCAGGACACACTGAGTAGAGTATGACCTCCATAATGTCAACCATAAGCACAAGAAGCTTTTTAATGTGGCAGGTGAGAATGGGAAAGAAGGTGAGGAGCATAGCTGGGCTCCAAGCAGAATAGGGCAGATATCCTGGTCTCTGTCAGACCTCTCTCTTGTTCTGTGGAGAACAAGAGTATCTCCTTGTTCTAGTTATGTTTGGCATTAAAAGCACTAAAGAATGGAGCTTTGGGACACAACTGAAATTTTAGCTATCAGTATATTTAACTATCGCTGTAGAAGGTGTTTAGGAAAAATCAGGTCTTTATTTTTATATATTTATATATCAGGTCTATATTTATATATCAGGTCTCAGATCTGACAACCTAAACCACACATACTGTTTAGACATAGTTACTTGTGAAAATGCTGTTTCAGAAGCCACGGTCAAATCAAGAGGTAAGAAAACATATGTACATATAGGTTTGGGGAGGGAAGACCTTTTTTCTTTTCCATATTATGATTCAGCCCTTTTACCATGCTCCATGGAAAACTACAGAGGAAACGGGCCATTTCTTTTAGAGTTCTGCACAAAAATGTCCTCCTTTTTTGCTTCATATTCTCTACTCCCATAAAATTAATCAAATGCTAATGGCAAAAGCTTTTTTCACAGCAATAAATGAAGGAATTAAAAGATCTCGAAGTCATCAATGGTTTTCTAGAAGTATACAAATACATGACACAACAGTAGACTACACACTATGGAAGCTTCTAAAGAGCATTGCTGGTATTTGAACTACTCCAGCAAATCTAGTAAATCACTCTCAATAATCCACCTTCAAGTACTTCAGTAAACCCTAAGGCCAGTCCGCATTTATACATTTTCAGCAAGCAAATCTCCACAGTGAAAAATTATTTACCATGCTCTGGCACTTACTAAATAAATTAAAAATACCCAGTTGCTAAGTCGGGTTACTTGCCGAGAGAATCGGATCTGGAACTCTCATGTCCCTCTCCGACTGAGCTCACACACCTCCAGTCAGTCTGGCTGACTAGTCCTGACTAAATATGAGCATCCTCTGTCCTCTTCCAACCTTGAACTTCTTGTTAACTCTGTTTGGTTTTGAGTTTGCTCCTTTGCCACTAGAAAACAGCTAGCAACAGATTGCCTCATTTGATAGGGCAGACTATCTTATTTCTCTTCTCTTGTCCAAAAGCCATCTTATTTGCTCTTCCTAGAGTGGAAATTTGCCAGAGCTCTCTCTATCTGTGGTTTACTTTTTTCTTCTACCAACGAAGGTCTCTCTGGATCATAAATTGCCTTTTCCTCTCTGCCTAGCACATACCTGCTTGATTCACCCAGTCTAGTATTTTCTTTCCTAATCTTTGAGAGCTTGGGTCAAGCCCTTGTGTACTAAAACTTCCTCAAAGCCATGTATTAACGTAACAGATTTTTTCTTTCTTTTTCTGTTTTATGAACTAACAGTGCAGTGCATGCACACATTGTGCAGAGAAGGTAAAACTGCAGCACAGTAAGGAACGCACACGTCAGACACAGCTCTGTATGGCCCTTGTCAGGCACTGATATTTAAACACAGAAGCACATCTCTACCTTATAAAATCATCAAAGCATTGAGGTTGGAAGAGACCTTCAAGCTCACCCAGTCCAACCCCCACCTCCATCCCCACTCACCCACAGCACCCAGCGCCACATCCAGATGCCTCTTGGACATCTCCAGGGATGGGGACTCCGCCACCTCCCTGGGCAACCCATTCCCACCCCCAATCACCCTCCCAGGGAAGGAATTGTCCCTGATGTCCAACCTGAATCTCCCCTGCTGCAATTTCAGGCCGTTCCCTCTCGTCCTTTCACTNCTGGATACACTCCAGCTCCTCAAGGTCCTCATTGTTGTGAGGGGCCCAGAACTGACCCCAGCACTCGAGGTGCAGCCTCACCAGTGCTGAGCACAGTGGGACAATCCCTGCTCTTGTCCTGCTGGCCACACTGTGCTTGATGCAGGCCAAGATGCCACTGGCCTTCTTGGTCCCCCTTTTCCTCTGGGGATTTTCATTTTCTCTGATCTCTGGACAATGGAATACTTCTGTACTACTAAACTCAGTGGAACTGTTCATGTTTATAGGTATGCATATGTGCTGATTATAAATATTTCCTTTTCAAACAACCTACTGACAAGGTGTGTCGGTGTTCTCATCACTTGTTTGTATTTGTACCCCACCACAATCTATCATTTACATGGTACACATATTTGTTAGCAATTTGATATGGATTTTATAATTAGGGGTTTGGAGTAACAGTTACTGGCTGTTCCTGAAAAGTTTCTGGGTGAGAGAACAGCTGTAGATCATAATTTTGCTATTGCAGCTATGCATGTACAGACCAAATAAAATGATAAAGAATTGAAAGCATTAACTGCAACTCATAAAATTTAATGAGGTATTAAAAATGCAAATATTGGAGCAGTTTACAGCTTTGCCTTCTACAGAATTCAGTACCAGGAACACCAAAATGGTCAACCCTCATGGAAACTTTTCTTAAAATCTAAATTCACACACTTCTGACAAAATACATGTCAGAAATTAAGAGTGCAATTACCAATGTGTGCAAGTTGCATTTCTAAACCTACTCTTGTTAGCTTTGGGGGTTTTTTCTTCCAAAACTTCCCAACCACTAAGCTAAAATTGTGTTTGGATCTGGAAAATCTCTGCCTCTGGCATTCTTCCCCCCCGACACAGATGTCTGGTTCAACCATTTCTATTTTGAATGAAGGTAGAAATCCGTACACATTCCGTGTTGGGTGAGATGTGCATGCACACCAGTTCTGTCTTCTTCCCTCCCCTCTGCTGGGCCCATATTTTGGCCCCATCTCCCTAGGATTGATTCATCATTCACTGATTCACCTCATCAGCTTGCTTTTAACTGCTTACGGATTTCTTTCCTCTTCTGAAATTAATCTAAAATATTGACTGGAGAAGACATACTCAAGGCCATTTGAAGCCATTTAAACCAGTTTTGGTCGCCACAAGGGATAGGAGGAAGAAGCCACTGGTGTAACAGCTGAACAGTTGCTTTGCTGCCACACCTAACCCAATTGCTGTGGTTCTGTAGTGCAAATGGAGCAGTGATCCCCTTTGCACTGTGTATTGCTGATCCTATGCATAAACCCAGTGCTGCCTACCCTCTCCTTTCTCCTCCCTCCAATCTCAGTGCTTCATTTTCTGCACTTTGCATCTCAGGATCACAGAAGCTGACATATCTACTTGACCATTTAACGCCGCTTGCCTGCAGCGTGTTTTGCACCCACAGAGAAGTTGTGTTTTCTTCCCGGGTGTGTTGTCCTACTGTGTGTATATAATCTTGTTTGCACAGAAGGAAAAAAAACTAGACATTTTCTGGCAAGTGTGGCAAATTGCCCTTCCTCCACCTCACACTTAATTCAGTCTATGCTGTAAAATATCCCGTCGGGTTAGCTGAGTACTTAAGTGGATATTTAAGAATGCTCAGGGCATGCACTCCACGTCCTCCCTGCTCCACCATGCGCTTACGAGTTCATTCACAGCTCTGCCTTCAGCAGGACTCAAGTGTGCGCTTGCAGTTAAGTTCACATTTGAATGCTTTGCTGAACTCAATCCCACTGGGCATGGGGAGAGTCCCCATAAAACCATGAACGAAGGAAGAGCTGCTGCAAAGCAGGGCAGCAAGGCACAGCAAACAAATGAAAAATCAGAAACAAATCCAGCCGAGTAAAACCACAATCTGAATTGCCTTTCCCTTCAAGATAGATTTTCTTAAAGTCTCTTTGGAATTTATTAGTGGCAGTAACAGCAATGGGTTCTGCTGCCACTACATCCTAAGGGACGGTGCTTCCCAGTGCTGTACAGACAAGCTCCACCCCACTGTGACTTTGCTGTAGAATCATAGAATCATTATGGTTGGAAAGGACCTCCGGGGTCATCAAGTCCAGCCTTTATCCCATCATATTCCTAACCATTAGACCATTAGACCACACCTCGGTGTGGAGCAAAACAAAAATTAGGGAACCTCAATTACTGACTAATGCCTTGTAAGTAGATTCTCAGTGTATTACTGACAACAGATGGATTCGGACACTTGCCACTAGGTACTACCAGTTATAAGAACCTCATTTCTAACCTTGGCATTCCAATGTGTACCAGGGAAAAGGGATGCTCACAATGAAAGCACTTTTTTCATTAACTGTTGCAATTAGGCAACACTCAGCAGACTGCAGGGCGTTCTTAAATAGAGATATATTATGTACAAACCACATTTCACCTGGTAGTAAGGGATACTTTGGGCAGCACTAAAACAGTTAAACGCACCAAGCTGGCTCTCCCTCCAGTGCTCTCACTGTGACTCAGGGCTTATCTTTTTAGCCAGACAGTTCATTAATTTTCCTAGGTGTTTATTATCCACATGAAACACCCTATTCCTTTGGTATCAAGTGTTTTATATCTGAGGCTTTGCCTGTGTGAAATCAGTGAGATGACCAAAGACCTTGATATTATCCTGACGTTATTACTCAATATGACATCTCTGTGCCTTGGTCCCCTGAGCATAGTAAAAGTAGTTTTATAGTCAATTTTGTTGCCAAATAAATCAAGCCATAATCCCCTCGCCCCTCCAAAATCCATGATTTTTTGTTTCCCTGAGGTAGCCTAGGCACCAAAAGACATACTATATGACTACCTACTGAACTTCAGTCTTCCAGAGTAGGTGATGAATCGCTACAGGTTATTAGACAACTCAACTTACTATATATGCCAAATCACATAAAATCTGGAGATCTTATTCTTAGACTGTCTGCAATTTGTGAGTATGCTCTTTTCCTAAAGACCATGCTTTTAATGTTAAAAGCTAAGTATGACAGTTTTATCCCTTAACTAAAGTGTAAATTTTCGGAGAAGTGACAGGTGGCCATATGTCCCATTAATCTGGTAGTAAATCTTTCTTTTTCCCTGGCACACTCTGTAAGCTTTCTCAGATATGTGCAACCTCAGAAGAGCTAGGATAACAGCGCAGCAACTGATACTTCATCTATACAATACAGGTTACTTTTTCTTTTTTTTTTTTCCTTTTTCATGCATACTCTGAAGTACTTTTTCCCCTGCAGTGGAGTGTCAGACTCTGAGAGCAGCCACTTCAAATAGCTTAGCTCACAGTTACAGCTTAATTTCACACTCTTCCTTCACCTTACTCCCAGCATAACCAGGACCCTCCTTTGTTAGCTTTTGTCTTCTATCAAGTGCAACAATGGCAAGGGCAATTACACCTTTCCTGCCACCCAGCACATTCATGCTTTGTTTCCTTCTCCCTCTTTGCATCGGTTATAAAACCCCTTTTCACCTGGAGTCACTGCTCAAAGAGGAGTAAATGATAGTATCTGGATAATTCTGGAACGTAATTTGGAGCCAAACTTTGCTAATGTTATTCTTCATCTCTTTTGTGATGCTTTTAAACCGAGCAATACTGCAAGGAGGCTTTTGGTCTGCATGGAACACAAGACTGAGAAGTGTGTTTATGAGAGTGAGTCACCCTTTTGCTGGTTTCCTCTCCCAGAGGGCCACTCTTGCTATGCATTTAGGAGGCATTGCTATTTAAACGTAGTGCAAGAACAATTTTAGCACTACAGTCAGTTTAGGATTTGTGAGGAATAATGATGTTTTTGCTCCTCATGGTCTGTGCCCACCTCTTTAGCTTTCTGACAGCCTCACTCCACAGCAGTCTTCCACAGCATGGTCCTGACCTCGCCTGTGGATTATACAAAGTCTGATCTGTCACCTTCCTCCTGTAACCTAGGCAGAATCTGCACTGATTTCAAAGAAAAATTCTATTTTCCTCTTGGATGGCCAGCAAGTCGATATACTATGATATGTGTGAACTCTGAGGAAACTGGCTGATAGTGAAGAGATAAACAGCAAATAGGAGGGGCAAAGGAAGCAACTGGGGAGGTTTGACTGTGCTGGAGATGATCTGGTTTGAAAGGAAGCTGGTTTGAAGGCACAGAAATGTGTTGGCCCCTTGGCCACTACACAGCCCAGAGGATACAGATTTGAAGTCTAAGGCTCTCCACACAGTGGAGGCACATAAACAGGAGCACAGCACTCCAGACAGTAAGCAGCCAATTTGCACACATGAATGGTCATCCAAAACTGCTTGCAGCTTAATAAGATGATTAGGAGGGTGCAGAATGGGAAACTGGAGTTGGATGTTGCAGACAACTGCACCCTGATGCAAGAAGAGTGTTCTAGCAAAAGGAAGCAGCCAGACTCAGACATGATTCTTCACTCAGCTACAGCTGCATCTCTACTGAGAACCACCCTGGTAAATGTGATTGCTGAAATAGGAATTCCATCTCTCAAACAGCTTTGCTACTTCTATGAAAATACTTTAAAAAGCAAACAGCACGTAACTTGGCTGATACAAAAGCAGTGCTGTGCCTGGCCTCAGACACAACTTTTGAAAACAAGGAAAAGAAAATGAAAAAAATATGCAAATGGAGCCTTATCTCTACACCCATATGCTTACAATGCAGACACTCATTTGCTTTAGTATTATCTACAAATGTCCTCCAGTAAAGCTCTAAGCTGGTGCCACACAATTAAGCCCACATCTGTTAAATTTTATAAACTCTTTGTCCTTGATATCATCACCCCTTTAACACTGTGCTTTTAGTTAACCATTTTTAAGCCCATAAACACACCCGCCTGCCACTTCATTACCATCAGTCAGGAGAAGACCTTTGCTCACTACAAATGCCACGTTTGCACTGTGAGGAGCTCAAGGCAGACATGCAGACCTTCTCTAAGCATCTCATTCGACCGCACAGATCAGAGTCAGGCAGAAAAGCAGTTATTTTACCTTTTGAGCCCTCCAATATCCTCTAAATACAAAGGCTACAACTCTCTAAGGATGCCACAGCCAATCCCAGGGTAATCAAACCCAACCAATAGCATGACAGCAGCTGGAGGACCCAAAGGTAACAAGTTCACACTGTCCAGGCAACAGTACGCAAGCCACAGAAAGCAGAAATGAGGAATAAAACTTCTTGCTGAATTCCCAGTGCTTATATGCATTATCACAAAAATTAGTGATAACCTCAGCCCCCAAAACTTGTGCATCCTAAATGTCAAATCTCAACTTCTATGTATCATTGTAAATTAAAATACAATCACCGCAATTGTTCACCATGAACAAGTGAAACATGATGAATTTTATGTAAAAAGTTTACTGATTAGGATCTGAAATAATAAATTTACTTTATTAATTTGAAGTCTACCTTTATTAATTTTTAATAATAATTCAAAATACTTCTATCTACTCTTTACGAGGAAAACGAAGGACAACATACTGTGCCAAATGCAGGTTCTCCTTCATCGAAGATATTTCCCAATATAAACCTTCTAGAGTTTTCTCCCCTTTGTTTCTCACATCTAAAATGAAATATAACACACTTAAAAAACTTATTTACTAGTACTACTATAACACATGCCATTTGGGGTGTTCCACAACACTTTTTTTTATCATTCACCCATCTTCTATAAGCATCTGTATGAGCAATTTTGAAACACTGAGGCTGCTTAACAAGAAAATTAAGGTCTATGTTGTTCTTCAATTAATGATGGCATTATTTCTCTCCCACTCCTAGCTTTCCTGTAGTTTCCTCTAAGATAATAACACGTTTGGGTATGCACGATATTTTAGTAAAACATTTTATCTAAAATTGTTTTTCTTCGAGAGCTGCTTGCAAACACTTCTGTCATTGCATATTTGCAGCCCTGGATATGAGGATGGTAAGCAGAAAAGGAACAATTCTACAGCAGAGTTGTAAGTGGATGCATTCAAATAAAAGAACAAGTCTTATAATTAAATAGAAAATTACACTATTGCTAAATTCTCATCCTATCCAGCTGTGCACCGGACTACAGAAGCTACTAGGAGTAATCACGAGGTCCTGGTATCAGCTTCTTTTTAAAACATCCTAACAACTGAATTTAAGCATTTCCATCTCTCGGAATATTTCACAGCCAGGCAAAGGGAACGCGGGAACTTCAGGCCTCTGGGTTTGAAATATCTCTAGATTTCTCCCACTTACTGCAGGGTCCCTCGACCTCAGGGAAGTGCCCATCATAGGCAGAGAGATGCTTTCAGAAGTTGCAGATTCCAGGTGATCAAATGCAGAGGCATCAGGAACTGTTAATTTGCATTTCACACCTCCTGGCCTGTGTGGCCTAACCCTTCCCTGCTGGGATGACCTCAAGTAACCAAAGCCTTGGAAGCAGATTCAAGCAACTATCTTTAAAAAGAACCCAAGAGCAGTCTCTTCTTTCTCTTGCCAGTGTGAACCAGGTCTTTTTTACCTCCTGTGGCTTTTCAGAGTTCTCTTTCAGCCTGTGCCTATGCCACCCTCAGAACACCTGAGCTAGCAGAAATCTAAGGGAACTCCATATGTATTTCCCCCTGGTTAGTTGAAGCCCAGGGAAGTGGAGTGTAGCTGGATTACACTCAGATTTGCCATGGTTTATGGCACTGTGTGGGGGTACAGGTTTAATGATCAAGGATCCCCTAGCTCCAAAGTCTCCATTGTTTGCAGAGGCAAACAATGACTGGATCAGGGGGAGGCAAGGCCTGCACTGCCTGGGTTTTGGAATAACTACCTGCTCTCTATTGTATTGTGTGTCCTGAGATCCAAACCCATCTATGCTCCACCGTGGCAAATTTTCATCATCAAGGCAGTTATTTCTTTACATGCAATTCTGTCACTTCTCATGCCAGCAACACTGGCACAATACAGCAGAGCAGAGGTGTTGGGAAGTCATCCTGTCCATCCCGCTGCTCCGAGAGGATCTATCTACACCACATGCAGCTTGGGCAAGACAATACAAGAGACAAATCAGAAATGAGTTATTCCCTTCAAAACAGGAACCGTTTTTATAGCAGCTTTAATGAATCTTCTCTGAAATACAGCTGGTATGTTTTCCCCAATAATGGAGATCGGAGGTCTGTACTCCCTCCAATTCTTCTCCTGCTCCTTCCAGCTGTTAAGTGAAATCCTCTTTCCCCCCTCCTCCTAGCTGCACACGTACATAGATCTCATTGAAAGGAACAAAACCAAAATGCAATGCTGGCTGTGTTTTCAGAGACTCAGAGTCTAATTTTTATAGTCTCAGGATCTACAATTTCAGCAAAGTTTCTTAAACCAGTTATACACAGGGGCATTTAAAAAGTGTTTTTTTCTCACAGTTTTCAGAAACTTTCTTAAAGTTTCCTGGGAGAAACACACTGGATTTCCTAATTAACTGCTGCCTAAGTCACGCTCATCTCAAAAGCCAGGCACTTGTTCTTCAGACTATCCTGGCTTTTGATTTAACGTTCCTGATCCTAACCGAGAGCTCTGCAAACAGCAGCAATAAGGTTATACAAAGGCATTCAATAGTTAAGGCATTTTAGACATCTGCAACAGCAGCTGTCTATGCAAGTTTTCACAGCAGTTTGCAGTGGGAGATTTTGCTTATTCATCACTGCATGCAACACACGAGCTTATTCGTGCAATTCTAACCACTTAAATATGACTTCAATTTCCTTCTCCCATGCTAAAAACTGCCTCATTAGCCACAGACCATGTACATTTTTGTATCTTCTTCCTTGCAAGCAGGCTAACAAAGCTCCTGCTTTGTACTGTGCATACAAATCCCCACTGCTGGGGTTCTCCTCTGGACCAGCTGTTGATGCACTATCAACCTGAGATGTAAGTTTAAATATGAATTAACTCCACTGATGCTCCTTTTCAGCTCTTTCTTGGCTTCTGGTGGTCACGTACCTGTTCTTTCCAATGTATTCCCTTGTCAGTGTTCCCTTCTCACTGCACAACACAGGGAGAGCTCTCACAAGCTAAAACTAAGACTTGAGCCTGACAAAACAAGGTGTCAGTACCATTGGGGGACTGTAAGCTTTGATGTTTCTCTCCTCCCACGAAGGCCATCCGTCTTCAAAACTGAGCACCAGTGATATTCGACAGGGCTAAAGCTGCCAAAGTTTCTGTCTTCTTTTGTGTGCAACACTGTGCAATGTTTAAAAGACCAATTACTAGCAAAAGATATATAGAGAGAAGGCTGAAAAACTGCTGAGGGCTCACTAAAGAAGCAGGGTTAGTATCAGACACCAGCAACAGCTCTGGATGAGCACTTTCTGAACAGCCTCACCACAACAAACAACCTAACAGCAGGCAAAATCATGGAAAAGTTCTGCTTTCCTCTTGTATTTTTCTCCTCCTTCAAGGATTGAACACCAACCTGATTCCAAGTATTATCAGCTTCTTCTTAAAGGACTAAAAATTATCAGATGAGATAAAATTTGCATATGCACGTACACCCCACCCATTCACACCGCTCCTTCCAGAACTTCCCAGTTATTGAACAACATGTAAATTGTTATGTTTCTACTCTTGATAGTATGGATTGTGGGACCTACTCCTTCTGTAGCTTTTCAGTGCTTTAGGGAATGACATTTTATTTGAACAATATTTATAAAAAATGCTATTTATTTCAAAGCTCAAGTTTACCAACTCCTGCTATGAAATTGAGAGTATAAAAGCAACAGCTCGTGAAATATTAGCATGAAGATAGTATTTTATCAAGGGCTGGCTGGCTTGCTGATAAGCTGTCTCATGTAACCCAAATCCTGGATTGTCCCTGTGGTGTCTCAGCCCTGCTGACACCAAGAACTCCTTCTGCTCTCAGCATCCCTCCTCCAGGCTCTGCACTTCCCACACGTGGCAGGGTCTGGGGGATGCACACATGGAGAGCAACACTGCACACTGCCTATGGAATAACAACAAGCCAAACAGCCGTGTTTGGAATTTCACCAGTAACTGTTGGGGGCAATCATGGGTGTGTAAGAAATATGTTCAATTTACCAAATGGGGAAGGCTACAAAGTGCAGGTTTTCATTGCTGTTTCCTGAGAGGTTGAGGGGATGGCAACAAAGGTGATGCCAGAGAAGCCCCATGGATCTGGCCTGCAGGACATCAAACCCAGGCCATGTTTTGCACCTTGCTTTAGCTGGGGCATCTCTGATCTCTGCTCCATTCTTCAGCGCAGAGACACCTAAACATAGCAGTTTAGTTCAAAAGTGACAATTTCTTTTTATAAATCTGAAGGTAATAAATTTAAAATAATAAAATCTTGATTTTACATACTCTGGATTTTTCAGGGAGCCAAACAAATGTATGGGAATGCCTGAATGCCTATGAACTGGGTATATATAATACTACCTGCAGAGAGCGTTCCGAAACCACAATCTCCTGATTTTCAAAAAACTAAAGGAAGACACCCAAGCAATGAAACCTGCTCTTGTATTAATCAGGTTTTCCAGACCAGTCACAAGATTTGCTCAATATCTTTCTCTACAAGTGTAGTAGCAAAAGCTCCTCAGAGAGACAGCAAACAGCCCTACCTGTGCAGAGAAGCCATGAGACACAAACATCCAGCAAACTTCCAAGATCATAAATGTGAGACCTTTTTCTTCAATATCCAACATACCCAGCCTAATTTTAAAAACTTATTTACAGAAATAAGATAGAGAAGGTTTGCTTTTTAAGTAACACTTTTCCACTAAATAATGTAACAGCCATAAACATCTTGAGACACCTAACTTTAAAAACCAATTACCTCATTCTAAAGTAGCAGTCGGTAGTCAATTATTTTTTGGATTATGGTTCTAGTTACACATACCCTTTTTCTCAAGTCTTCATACATTCAGTGACTTATCTTTGCCTTGTCAAATTCTGACAGTGACCTGCTGACCTTTAGATACTGAGCTCAGGAAGTGCACTCCTCATGCCAGGTGCTCATGTGATCGATGCTGTGATCTATAACATCAGCTCTGGTTTGTCACTTGAACAGAATGATGTTGCAGGCAGTTGTTTTTCAGGCAGGGTCAATTTAACACCTGGTTTCAGCTCTGCTTTCAAATCGTCGGTGTAATTTATATGGAAACCTGCCAGTGCAGAAAGCCATACTTGTACACATTTAGCGGAAGTGTTTTATCTTGTGGCTTATTTGTCCTTAGCAAAAAAACAGACATAAATATATAAAGACAAACTTGTCTCAACAAAGAAAGATAAATAACGTAACTTTGGGCACCCATGTACCCCCCAGTATTCAAACACACCACTTGGTTATTTCCTCTGTACCTAACAGATAGGTGTTTTAAACTTGCAGTGACCTCCTCTACAGCACTTATGATCAGGAAGGCTTTTCCAGTCACAGAACGTTTTGCTGAACTAGTTCATTGTTCATTTATCCTGTTACATGGTACTGGGACAGCTCATTTTCTTACAGAGTCACAGGATGTCAGGGCTTGGAAGGGTCCTTGACAGCTCCCCCAGTCCAACCCCCCTGCCAGAGCAGGACCACCCAGAGCAGGGCACACAGGGATGCACCCAGTCAGGGTTTGAATGTCTCCAGAGAAGGAGACTCCACAGCCTCTCTGGGCAGCCTGGCCCAGGGCTCTGTCACTCTGACAGTGACAAAGTTCTTCCTTATGTTCACCTGAAGCCTCCTGTGTTCCACCTTGCACCCCCTGGCACCCACCTTGTTCCCCCTTGTCCTGTCCCTGGCCATCCCTGAG
>VZRW01012115.1:130506-155808 GCA_013398125.1 Aegotheles bennettii
TGGCCTTCTTGGCCACTTATTTCAGATAACACATTCCTGGAATATGCTTTCATGGCAAGCCATTATCACACGGGTGTGCACTTGTTTTCTGCTCACTAGAAGGAGTCTGTTGCTTCCCAAGCCCATGGCACCTGTGGCTGTGTGGTTCTGGGCACATACATGCAGACACACAAAACACAGCTTCTCCACTATGCTTGATGATTAAAGGTTTAAAGCCTGTTACTGGAGTGGGGGGTTGGAGAGCCAGATTTGCCACAAGATAGAAACTGCAAACCGACTGGAATTGGCCATATCAAATGCAGGCTTTCCCCTCCAGTTTGTAACGTTTCCAATTGTACTCCTGAAGCTTGATACTACAGCAAACAAAGCTATGAAATATTAACCACATTCATTAGGGCACACAGAAGAAAGTTTCGTATGACAGGCCAATACGGCAAATAGAACTGAAGCTTCACCTTTAAATGGCAACAGATGCTGTGTGCTACTGAAACAGATCCACAAGAAAATTTCCTGCTGGGAAACAGCTGGCTAAAATTCCACGGTTGTCATCTTCTGTGTAAAAGCTTGCCTCAGCCATCAGAACAGAAACACACGCAAAGCTACCCAAATTCTAAGTGTTAATTGTTCACATTCAACTTAAAGAGCTTCAAATGGATGCACCCAGCTGTAGCAAAAACATACAGAAATCAATGCTCAGTACTCTCTCCTAAAAACCTCTCCCCACATTAAAGCCAACCAAATTAAGCCATGTAAATCAGAACTTGGAATAATACTGTCAAAAGATTACCTTGCAGAAACACAGGCAGCATGCAGCCAAAACACAGATTCTTGATGCTCCCATCAAGGTTGAGGTTAGGAAGCACACTCCAGAGAGTATTTTCATAGAGCAGATGACCAGTATACAGTTAACACGACCCAGTTTTTACCAAAGCTGTGAAAGAAAGCACAGCACAACTAATAAAAACTGCCTTGAAATCACCATCTTGCACAAGCAGCCTTCCTCCTCCTTCGTTAGTTTTCTAGGGAATCCCATGCAGAGAATGAAGCGTTCACGTGTGCCAGCGCTCACCACCACACTGAAGGGACCTACTACAGCATTTCTGTGGACTGGAAGCAGTAAGTATTGCTGCTCCTTCAGAGCCTGTGCTCTATGGCTCGCTTCATTTTTCACACAGGACCTCTAAATTATGGTATTTCTATTTTCAATGAGATCAGTAAATACTCAGATTCCTGTGATTAAATTTAGGAACAGCATAAAACACGTCAAGTACTCATTCTTACAAATGTTTTCTTCTGTACCAGAAGGAAAAATTATGAGTTCATTGAAGCAAATTCTATGCAGGTACACATTAGAAGGCCACAACATTTAGAGCTGATGAAAAAGCAAGGTGTCTGGATTCTGTTGCCAGCCCTCAGAGAGATGAGGCTGCAAGGCAGCTCCCTCATTCCATCCCCGATTGCCTGGCCACTGTACAAACTCTGAAGTTTTATGCTGAAGTGCCAGTGTTATCTACCCCAGCAAGGTACATGTGGTGTTCCCTGTAGGACTGTCTGGAAGGTCCCCAGCTTCAGAACACTGCAGCTTGCCAGGATCGAGGAAGAAACATGCTATGATAAGGAGGATGCTTGTAAAACACCTCATTAAAGGTCAGGGTCACCAAAGCCTGAAGCAGTCGGAAGGTAAACCCAAAAGCGGTCTCCTGAACACTGGTGGTAAGTGCTGGGCAGCAGCCACATCACCCTGTGTTTCATAAGCACATTATTGTATTTCAGACTCCTTTCATTGCCTACAGCTGTACCACATCCCATGGCTTGGGACATGTCAGTTGTGACTGAGCTAACTAGCTCAGCACGCACACAGAAGCACTGGAGATGCAAGAATTGAGATCTTTGTGTGTGTGTCTCCTTGAAATGATCAATGCTGTCCCAGAAAGCTCACCGTGTAGCACTGCAATCAGGCTCTATAGAAAATGCACGAGGATTTGACATTTTCTCCCCCAACATCGCTGCTCTTGAGCCTTGTTATTGGGCCAAAGGAAGGGTATCATAGCTATCACCCAGAACATGGAAGACTTGGGTTGAGTTTCCTGTTCTCCCTGAAGGGATTCAGAGGCACGACTCCCATTCACTTCACTTGTCGGTGTAGCTACCTCAAAGGTTTCAATTTGACTATAAAGTGAAATTTTCTGCTCGGGAGAGAAAAAGGGAATGGAAGAGGGAATATGGGTTTACAGCAATATAGAAAAACTCGCCCTTCATTTTGGCCAGAGGCAGGATTCATGATGGCACATATTTGGTTGTCATGGCTTTCACTCAAAAGCAATCTTCTCTATTACACTGTACAGTAAAAACATTGGAAAATAGATAAGTGTTCTGTCTGGGAAAAAACAGATCAGAACCTTTAAGAGTGAGCGATTCAAACGGGCTAACAGTCAATGCTGAATTGTCCTTTAGATGTCTACTCAAAATCTTCACAACAGCTTTCATTTCTTCCCAATATTTAAGATGAAAGAAATGAAATAAATTGGGTTTATAGTGACAGGGAAAAAGAATACATCCTGCACTGCTCCCTCGATAGTAAAGTGGGTGTGACAACCTTCCTATCCCCTTGTATTTTCCACTTTTTCTTGCAATATAGCTACTTTTTTTTCTTCCCCACCAGAGCTTCTTTTTTTGGCTAGATAAACACTTGGCTGTGAAACAAAAAACATGACTAGAAAGGACTATCACACCACAGTCTGTGTCTCCCGAGTTAAATACGTGTAACCTCCAAGTTGGAAACTGCACTTGTTACAGAGATTTCAGCTTTCCAAAGACAAACATGCTAATAAACACCTGTATTTCAAAGAGAACCAAGCAAAAAGGATGACTGCAACAAGTCAATAGCTGTCAAGAAACCCAAAATTTCCAATATACTTCGTTTTGCAGAAGGAAAGAAAGAAAACCCCACAGAAATCCCAACTTTCCACAAGCACTATTAAAGTAATTTTGAGTAACATACATCAATGTCAAGTCACCAAATGGCAATCCAGCTCTGAGAAGGAATTACACAAATGTACAGGTAGCTTAAAGAAAAATCAGAAATTGCAAACTGTGCTGTAGGTCCTGACACAGCTCTGCATAGCGGAGTTCCTCCTAAACACATCAAGTGTTTGGGGGTTTTGTTGGTTTGGGGTTTTTTGTCTCAGGCTCCCAAACGTTCCTGTTTATTTCACAGATCTTTCTTTAAAAACCTCTCAAAGTAGAGGTCCTGCACAGAAAAGATTCCTTTCTGTCCGAAATACTACGCTAATGCTACCAGCAGCAAGTACAGGCTAAACACAGCACCACTTTACCAAACAGTGTCAGTATTTTGAACAAATATACTCTGGGAGAATCCTGTTACTATTAAACTGCTCAATCAATTTTAAGCAATATAAATGTTAAAAATGAAATAACCACTGGATTCCATATTTGTAGCTGATTTTAGTATGGAGTGGGCGCTCCTAAATTTATGAACTGCAGTGATTGATTTCAAGCATACGAAGAACAAAGCATGCCTCATCCTGCTGATACTCATCAAACTGCATTCAGGACCTTCTGTAAGTCTCCTTCTGCTGTACAATATTCTTGCAACTCTTTAGTTCCCTCTTTTGTCTACAGAATAATCGATAGAAGACTCCTGGAGGGAAACACCATTAAAAAAAAAGCATACTTTTATAAATCCTCATTAAAACTGGCTGTGTCACTGCAGATTTCTTATGAAGAAAAGGGAAAGAATATCATGGCTCCCTATTTGCAAAGGCCAAATGTAACATTCCAAGGGTAACTAACAAGAGAAATTATGCAAGTATTTTCAACCTGACCTGTTAATATCCGAAGTTTAGAACACTCAGGTAATTTGCCTCACTTCCCCCCCCCAGTGTAGAAGTACTCCTAAAATATCACACACTTTAACAAAGTATTTAAGTTGAACTCAGCAACTTCTCTGTTTCTTTAAACCAAAGTATAAAGACCAGGTGCTCTGGGCTGGCAGAGTATTAAGCATCTGTGCGAAGGAGAGGGAGGCAGCACTCCCCGGCACACCAGCAGCTTCGTGTGTGACTTTGCAGCACACCCAGCTCACCCGTGTGCCAATTCACTGTCTGCCAGGGCACATCCCGATCCAAATCCCACTGCATGATGATGAACCATCTGCCTGGCTCTGCACTGCAAACAGCAACAACACCTGAGAAGGAAGGGCCCCGTGGTGACGACACCTCCATCACCTCTCAGCCCAGACAGTGCTGTCTCCAACACAACCGTCCGCTCGCCGTCAGGGGCACAGCACCCTCCACCCACCAGGCATGAAGTCTTTGATAAGAAGCCCAACTTTGACAGCCTGAAGGTATCTCCTGCTATGCTATTCTTTAGCACAAGTACTACTACATTTTTCTTCATTTTCTCCTTCACTTACCGTGTCCCTCTTCTGACCCTGTGGGGATACAGCTCTGCTAGTAAATTTTCATTTACCAAGCCCAGGTCAAGGATTGCTGAGACAAACCTATTTTATAAGAAAGTGTTACGCTATTTGCCAGTGCTGAAAGGTCAAGCACACAGAACACACACTCGTTTAGCTTCTGATGGGATCCCAGCTTCTTGAACATCAATATTACTGCTTAAAAATGCTGCCCTTCCTGCAATCTCAGGAGCCAAGACTGGAAGAAGTTAGCAGAGATGATGCGTTTCCCTCATGAGCACAACTTGTGCTTTTGACAGCACACTGCCTACAACTGGCACTGCAACTGGGCTGCAGGATGGGACAGGCTCTGACCACACAGTCACAGCCATGCACGGGCTCTGCTACACCACAGCTGAGACCTGCAGGAAGACACTGAGACCCTTCCCTGCCCTGGCTAAACCAGCTCCAATTCAATGCTCCTGGGTCACCCTGAGGCCAGAAGAATGACACCCACAGACCCAACCACGGAAGAAAAACTGCTGCGACCAGGCCAAGCCACCAGCACCACCATGCAGCAGCTGTCCTACAAAGCCCTGTGCCACTGTCCCACTTGGAGCTGTGAACATGAACGAACTGCCAATCTTGGAGGCTTCAGATCCAGCGCTGTGGGGACAGGAGGAAGGACAGGAGGAAGGACAGGAGATGTTATCAGTAGTGTTTGCAACCTGGAAAGATCAGGTTTTTCACTAGGTGCACCCTCAGCCTGCCCACTTGCCCCCTAGCACATAAAAGTTCACTTGTGGAAAAAAGCTGCAGGACATTAAGAAAAAATTCTTCACTGTAAGGGTGATTGGGAGTGGGAATGGGTTGCCCAGGGAGGTGGTGGAGTCCCCATCCCTGGAGGTGTTCAAGAGGTGTCTGGATGTGGCACTGGGTGCTGTGGGTGAGTGGGGATGGAGGTGGGGGTTGGACTGGGTGAGCTTGAAGGGCTCTTCCAGCCTCGATGATTCTGTGATTCTACAGGACAAGCATTAGGAATGGAGGTTGTGCCATCAGGGTGCATTTCCCTTCCCCCCAGCCCTAATTAACAAGATGAGGCTGGCCATGTGTGGGTGTGCTACTCCTGTCCCCAAGGACAGCACCATCACAAACTTCACATTTGCACAGCCATCGCTGCTGCCAGCCACAAATTCAGGAAACAGAACTCAACTCACTGCCAAATCACTCCTGCAAGCATGTCAAAACAAACAGACAAGCAAACAAAAACACAGATCCAATTAAAAACAAAGCAGAATACTTCAAAATCACATGGACCATATCCAAGCTGTGTGAAGGAACTATTAGATACGTGCAGAAAGTACAAAATGAATTTAAACAAGCATTATTAAGGACACTTCAATCCAACTTCATTAGCCCAGTACCTTAATGAATAATACATATATATACACACACACACACTTATATTTTACTTATAATTTACTTACAATTTACATTACAGTCAAAACTCCTATTTATATTTCCTTCACACAGTACTTTATTGTGCCAGTCAATCAGCAACTGCCTGATGTATGGAAACACAATTTATATTAGGGGTTTGTGGCAAAAATTGGTTTTTTTAAACTATAATAATTTTTCTTTTATTAATATCAGCTCCTAAAGAAAAGAGAGGACGACGAGAAGAACTGAGATCCCCAAGGACACTAAAAAGCATTGCAGGAAGGGGAGAGCAGGCAAAACCAAGGCTCCAGGCTGCCCTGTTGCCAGCACCAATGGGGTCAGAGCAGAAGGAAGCCCAACGCTCACATTCGAGCTCCTCCCTGAAGCCAGTCTCACAGTTATACCATGGAGCCAGACATCAAACTCTCCATTCCCTACATGACCCTGATGAGATGCTGGGGAAGAATGCACCCCACGTGGTGAAATATGAAGATTGCAATTAATACATGCCTTTTTTTCTTGACATTATTTGCAATTCTGTCTTGAAAAACTCACCACAGATGTCAAACCAGAAGATGCTTCAAACATCCTTGACTGCCTTTTGGAAATTAATTAGGCTGATGTCTCGTGAGAGCAACACATTGTGATACGTTGCTTAAATGCACAGCTGCACAATGGTGAGCAGTCTGCAGTGGCTTTGAGTCCTGCCTTGCTTAGTATGAATTACCTTCTGTGCTTTAAATAAAAGAAATGGTGTGGGCTTTCCAGCTCATTAGCAAATTGGATTTCTCTAAACAACGCTAATTGTAAGCATTTCTGTATTCCCTTTACACTTCAGTATCCCCTCACAATTCAACTGTGTTTGTCCAACCTGCTCACACAAATGAGGGTACCCACGGCTGTTATAGGCACACAGCTCTGCTGCAGCAGTCACAGCCACTGAAAGGCAATGCTGGGAGAACAAAAAGAAACCAAGAGCCAGAAATGCACAAGAAAAAAAAAAGGAAAAGAAAAAAAAACCAGGCATAACAGCCCCCAATAACAGGTTGCTATCAGAGTAAAAGGAGTAAAAAAAGGAAAAAACAAACAAAAAAAATAAACAAACAAAACCCCAACAACAACCAGTATTCTTATTCATTGGCTTCACTTACAGGAAAGGGAAGAGAGCACTTGAAATCTTCAAGTTGCACAAAACGATCTAAATATCAACATCATAGAATCACTCCCGTTGGAAAAGACCTTCAAGACCATTGAGCCCAACCATCAACCCAGGGCTGTCAAGTCTATCATTAAACCATGTCCCCAAGGGCCACATCCAAACGTTCTTTGAACACCTCCAGGGACAGTGACTCCACCAATTCCCTGGGCAGCCTGTGCCAGTGCCTGACCACCCTTTACATTTTTAATAATATCCAGCCTGAGCTTCCCCTGGTGCAACTTGAGGCTGTTCTCTCCTGTCCTATCGTTTGCCATTTGGGAAAACAGACCGGCCACCACCCCTGGCTTCAACCTCCTCTCAGGGAGTTGTAGAGAGCCATGAGGTCCCCCCTGAGCCTCCTCTTCTCCAGACTGAACACCCCCAGCTCCCTCAGATGTTCCCCATCAGCCCTGTGTCCCAGGTCCTTCACCAGCTCTGTTGCCCTTCTCTGGCCAGTCAAAAGCTTACTGGATTCCCTGGGTTCCTACATCTCTGGGATGGCAGCAAGCCTTCAACAGCACATCTGTCACCTTCTCTGCCATAAAAGACAAGGTGAGGGTGCAAAAGAGGGTGAAACAAAGAAACCTGTCTTGAGCCAGCCACGTGCACTGGAATGGTTCCTTGAAGCCCACAGGTGTCCTGGGCCGTGGCAGGAAGTCCTCTTCTGGCCAGTGCACTGCAGAGGAGCTGTAAAAGCCCCAACCCTGGTGCTGAGAAAGGATTTTCAGGAGTGGTTTCCTCTCAGATGACTCCGTGTGTTACCGTATTGCATGGGAGGTACATTGGTCCTTCCCCTTGAAGGGTGGTGGAGCTCATGGGTTCTCCTTCACATGGGACACAGCCTTTCTCTGGGGCTCTGCACCGGAGCTGTTTCTAGCAGAGGGTGATAATTACCAACCCCAAGCTCCTATTTGCATTAAAATAATACTTCCTGTTGTTTTGCTGTAAATTTGTGTATTTTCCTTCATTCTCCTAACAAGCAGTTGTTACTGACAGCAACAACCAAATTTCTATTATTTGTTTCTAAACACTCATGAAGAGCAGCCAAACTGTCACCTCTGAAATCACAGACACTTCATGGGACTTGAGAGAGAAAACCCGTGTTGTTTCACTCTGTGGGGAAAGCCTGTTGCAGATCTGCATCCCCCTTCCACACAAAGAACAAAGTAAGCAAGCAATTTAAAGAGACAAGTATAAAAATATCACTGAATTGTTTGTGACACATTTCAAGGCTCAGTCAAATCTCTTTTCACTTAAGTATAAAAAAAGATACATAGAGAAATTCTCATAATCCCAAAATGAAAAACTCAGTGTTATCATGTTCTTGATCATCCGTGACATTCAGAAATGCTGCCTGCTTGAGATTCCATCAAAAGTTTCTTTACCCTATATTCTTTCAAAAGTGCATTTTAACGTGTAGTGGCAGCTTTATGAATCTGAAAATTTCATCTGTTTTAGCAAGCAAACCATTTCAAAACAGAAATTCCAAGCACACTTTGGGGATAATTTCAAACGTGTGTAATGAATTTAATTTTGTGAACAAATCTCATTTGTTTCCCTGCTCAGGAATTTACCAAAGCCCCTCTTTAGCCAACATCTTACAAGTTAGTATGTACAGAGATGGGTATTAGCTTTTTTACAGTGTGTGCCAACAGATCACTTGTTCATCACTGACAAACTGGGAGTGAATTCAGCAGGCTTTCAGCTGAAGCAGAGAACACCATATTCATTAATACCCAAACCCAGCATGGTTGCAGTGCCTGTTTTCTATGGTCTGAAATGGATGCGCTGCTCTGAAGTGCAGAAGGAAACATCACTCAGCACCTCCTCCACGGTCCAGCTCTGCCATGGAAGGTGCTTTCACACACTGCCACAACAAATCACATTTCTTCGGCAAGGCTTTTGCTACCTGACCATGATTCACCTCGGGGAAGAATTGCAACAGGCTCGTATTTTCACAAGAAAGGAATGCAAAGGCAAGCAGGAACATTTCACAGTCACGCCTGGATGTGGAAGGCGAAAATTCACAACAACTTCTCACTTTGACAGCCTTCGGATCGTTCCTCTGCAAAGGCCAACCCCAAATCAACCCATCTGGTTCTGCTGATACAAAACACACCAAGTATAATTCAAACAAACCCGCAGTTTTTCACTTGCAACCAAACTCTTACTATCTTTGGGAGATCATTTTTTTTTCCTAAGTAGTCACTTTTTGAGGGAGTGAGAACAAAAAATACACTAAAAGTGTAAAAATTTCTTTAAAAAAACCCAAAACAACCCCAAAAAAACATTGTGAAAAAGACCCAAGACAAAATTTAGAGAAATTTGAAAGTTTTCAACAAGAAATATGGTAACGCTGTGTAGTACCTATGCAAGAAATACACACAAAGGTTCTTACATATATAATTTAGAGCAAAATATCTTACCTACCAGTGGCAGACATCCTCAAGAGTGCTGTGCCTCCAGAGAGGCGCCCAGCACACTGCAGGAACAGCCCCAGCTTTAGTGGGGTGTGCACAAGCGAGACAAATCAAACCATGCCTCCTGTGAGACTGCTGTACCTTGCCATGGATGCGGAGGATTTATCAGGATGTTGAGAAGAATTCAATGAAAGGAGAAAAGGAGGTTGAAAGCAGAGGCAGAGTGTGCATCTCTGCTCTTTCAAAGGAGGTCTGTACATTTTATCAGTGCTTTAAGAAGCAGTGCTTAACTTGCTTGGCAAAGAAAACCCTATCTGTCTCTGGTAGTAAACATATTGCAGGTTTAAAACTGGTTTGGAAGTTCATTCAAGTGATCTCTTCAGGAATAAAAGGCTCCAGTAAAAGCTGGGTGGCTTTAAAAGAGCAATGTCATTACTCTGCATGTGCAAGGTCCTGCGTGATCTATGAGGATTTACCCCCAAATCCTACTAACTGCTTGATTCTAACACCCTCTGTAAGTATTTTGCATCCTCACAAGGTAATGTCTGTGATAACAAACACTGGGCTGAACTTGCACAGAGATTTCCTAAAAATCAACCCATTTCAATTAAAAGTTAAACTTTATTTTTCATTGCTACTTTGACAGATCATTTTCCCAAACAATGGTTGCATTGACGGGCACCAGAATGCAACAGCACACTTTGCACTTCTACGTATTTCATCCAAACTAATGCATTTAAAAATCAAGTTCCAATTGAACTACATGACGAAAGAAATCCTTCCTTGTTTACACTTAAAGATTACTTCACCCACAAAAGGAACACACACTGCGTAGAGATCTAAGCACCTAACTGAAAATAATCCATTAAGAAAAATGTCAGCTGTAAAAGAAGCTGTTATTTTGCTTCACGTAAGCCAGGAGTATCACCAGGAAGCAGCTTAACACACAGCTGGAGATTCCCACGTACACCACTGAACCACCTGTACATTTTCCTCCTCTAGGAAATGATGAAAGGTCCCAAACAAAGGACTGGGAACCACCTTGGGTCCTCATAGTAGAGTGCTCACTGCTTGACAGGACCAGATCTCTGCTGCCTTCAGCACCGAGGGAGGTGGCTCCTCTGCAGCACTGTATTGAACTGCATTACAGGAATAATTGAAACTAGTAACTTCTAAGCAATGCTGCTGTGTAAATCTAACTGGCCTCAGAAGAATAGTATGCATTTCTGATTAAATGGCAAGGTCTTTACATTTTTAACTTCGGCATTTTGAGTTTGCTCTCCTTCCCATTTCAAGCCAATTTTACAACTCCCATTGACTTCAGCAAGAATGGAATTAGATCCCAACATATTTGCATGCCAAATCTCTTTCCTCGCAGTTACAGTGCTTTCGCCCATGACATCTGCAATTTAATGGCACATTTTCTATGAAAAAGCAATGCTACATTTCTTTGAGAGGCAGCAGCACTGTAATAACATTGGCCAAAACAAGGGAGATTAATACTAAAAAAACCCCATTTGCAGTACTGAGACTTTGCAAGGCTTTTGGTGATAATGAGAAAATAGTCTCCACGGGTGTTTCCTTCACAGGCTTCAAATGAATAAAAGACTCCAAAGCTTATTGGAAGAATACTGAGAAGAGGATACAGGCAAATATGTAGAGACACATGCACAGAGGAAGAACTGAGGTGTGCTTCCAGCTTTGAGCCTGTTACAACCCCCAGAGCAAGCCAACTAGAGACAGAACGTTACTATGGCTCAACATGCTACCAAACATCAAGCATCTCACTCAGTTTACTACAGCTCCAGGCAGCAAGCTGGGAGAGGGCACCATAAAGGAACCTAACAGGATGCTACAGGTAAGTGAAGTTAATCCGGTCACTTCATCCACTGATCTGGACAAAACCCACAATACTCTTAAAACACACACAGGCAACCTAAAAGAAAACTGCAGTGGATTTCTTTGTTCACAAAGGAATCAAAACACTCGGTACTAAACAGGATTTAACGACACGTCCACAGCAGCACCTGAAGGTGGATGAAAACACCAGATCAAATGAGAGCAACGAGAGCAAAGCATCAGGATCATACATGTAATCAATGAGTTTGAGGACAGTTTATTTGAAACTAGTGAGGACAAATGCTGATGTTGCTTAACTACTATGTCCCTAAGAAAGACAGACATTTAAAAAGCTGTGCTAACTTATTAAATACCCATGCTTTCATTGCTAGAAGTCTAAACTCTGACTGGCCTATGTGCTTAATCCACCACTCCCAGTTCCAGAATGTAGGAATTCATTTAAATCAGTTTGATGTAGGGTTACCTCAAAACTATCGACTGTTTTTTTTGACACGTTAATTTATTTTGTAGGTTTATTCTCTCCAATCACTGAAAAAGTGCAGCTGATTTGTCAGTGGTTTTCTCCCTCTACCTTTCCAAGTAGCCCCAGTCATTGCCTTGAACTGCAGAGGCACACCACAGAATGTCTTTCCAAGCAATTCTGCTGTTCAGCTGAATTCATATGAACCATTTGCAAGACTAAAAATAAAACACGAGACATTTCTGGATCACATACTGATTGCTTGATTATTTTCCATTTTAACTGCATGCTATTCTCGACACAGAATGTTTATGTTGGTTGAATATCACAATTCCTCTTCCAAAATATCTATATATCAAAAGTCAATTATTCAGATGACAGCATTAATGTTTAGATTGTTAACTATAATTAACTTGTGAGGTTCTGATTTTAAAATATATCAGAAAGCAACATCATAGTCTTATTCACCAAAGCAATTTTCATCTTAGTATCTACAGTTGTGTTTTGAACCACTTCACAGCAATAAATGAACATTACTGTGCTGTTTATGAAGTTATACACATAAAATGCAGAAATTCTCACATTATTAGTGCTGAGAGCCAGTATACTTCAAAAGCTTTTCCCCCATGCTGTTATTAATATTACTCCATGTTTCTCTCTCACAACCTTGCAGTATGGGTGAGGGTGTCACACAGGCAGTTGAGATATCACTTTGGGTTATTCTGCTCGTTTCTCCAGGATTTACAGCTCTGTGAAGAACCCCGAGACAAATTACCTATTTAAAACTTACTTTCTCAGGCCAATTTCACGTAAACCTAATCTAATGGGGAGGGAGTTACCTCATCTGTATCCATAATCTGTTGTATAAACTAAGTTACTTTTATTCCCGAATTTAGGAACTTTATTCCTCCGATTAACAATTCCTTTAATTTCAGGCAATCCATGCTGCTTTGTTTTCCCTATAATTATGGTATTAGAAAGTCTGAAATAAATGATAAATACTACCACAGACAGAGCAAGCTTCTATATACAATCTGCTTGTTTTGCATGGCACCAATAGCACAAAACAGGTGGAAGGTTGGTTTATTCAGCCAGCAAGGCTATGAGCAGATGGCATGCAAGGCACAACAGGAGCAAGAGGATCCTGCTACAGTGGTACTGGACTCTGACAGCTGGGAGGTGATACCACACCTAGGCAGAACTGGCAGAGGATGACTTAGACACCCTGACTCCTGAGCAGTCTCAGGTCAAGCAGGCCACTAATATTTCATCCCAGCATCTCTGCTGAATCCCTCCTCAAATTCTAATCCTGACACTTGCCCCATGAGACCGAGAGGCCCTTTGTGCTCAAGCTGCAACAACCGTGCTCACCCATAACCAACGCCTCGCACAGGGCAGGTGACAACCTGCTGCCTTTTCTCCTGGTCCTCGTACTTTCATAGACTCATAAACAAGATAGTATTATAAATCCAGTAGAAATTACGTAGGTTCGTGGAATTTGTGAGATCCAAATGATGTGATGGAGGAGGAGAAAAGGGATGAATCAGCGCTGAGAAAATGTCTTTTTGTGAAATGTTCACTTTGGTTTTCTTCCAAAATGAAAGGCTGGGCTAAACAACAGAAATCAAGGAGGGAATGGAAGAAGATTAACTCCCTGAACGTGAATGCTAAGAAATAAGATTGCGAGACAAAATAATAGTCTTGGTTTCCTGATACTTGGGATGCCATTCCACCATTTTCATTTGTCTCACTGTACTCTAAATGGCCAAATGTAGAACCTGGATTCAGATCTGAGCTCTGGCAATTCCTTAACTGCAGGGAAAGTTTGTTTGTTATTTATAAGATATTAGAAAACATAAACTTTAAATCACCCTTGTGCGTGGTTTGTTTTGTTTATTATGGCTTCAAATATTTTGTGTCACTAGAGCTAATTGGCATGTTTTCTTAGCAGAGTAAATAGATGTTCAGAAAATTCATAAATCAGACTAGCTGTGTTTGTAAGCAGCATTTTCCTATCAGGCATTTTCTATTTTTATATAGAAAAATCAAGCTGTTGAAATATCCAAACCACAAGTGCACTCACTCATGGCTCGGTGAGACACTGTTCAGATAAAAAAATGCTATCATTTCTTCCAAGACAGAAGCTGTGTAGTGGCTAAACACAACATTTTTCAACAATTCAGCTGTGTAGCTAAAAAGCAAGAACATTTTCCAAGGTAGAAACGGGTACCTGGCCCCCAGATAATTTCTTTGTGAGAAATCCATTTCCCTACCCATTTTTGAACGTTTCCTTACAGGATTTATGCAGTCATTTTAATCCGCAATTTCCTAGACAGCAGTTTCCTTAAATCCAACAAATACTGCTTCAACTTTGAGGTTTTCCCTTGAAATCAAAAAACAATCCAGCATTCAGTGGGTTAAAAGTCCAACTAGACGTTCATTATGGTTATATACTGTCCAAGCTAAGCACTGTGCTGGGCCTAGGCAGGGAAGAACAGGGCACTGCCAGGAAAGATGAGCTCCCACAGCAGGCAGCAGAGGGTGGTAACAGAACAGGCTAATTTTCTGCTGAGACTGGACTGAAGAGAGAGCAGGAGAAGTAGAGGACATCTTTTAATTCCTCAGCAGGTATGGGTATGGCAGAGACAGGTATAAGGTACAAATGAAGTAAAATGTGCCTCACCTCTCAATCAACAGATGGGACCTGGCAGGGCCCAGGTATTGCTAACGAGTAGCTCCTGTCAGAGCACCAGCCACCTCCAACCTGTTACAACTCTCAGCCTCAGACTGAATGCACACTATAAAATGTCTTGACTTTCTAGTAAAATCTAGTGTATAAAGACAAACTATTTCCAGCCCACGGGAGGTTTGAGTTTCCTCCCCCCTCCCCCATTTTCAAATATAAAATCCAACCTGAGGAAGAAGATGTCCCAGACATGTCTCATCAGCATACATCTCTCCTCTAAAGAAGTGAGAAGAAATAGTGGCAGGAAGTGCCTGCCACTATTTTTTTCTTAAAGTTCATTTTGCATTCCAGTAAACTTCACAGTGGATGGCACTGCTAGTGAACTACCTCCCTTTTTTGGTGTTTTACAACCAATACAGAGTTATACAACAACAACTACTACCCTCCCATTTGGGATCTTGCCCACTATGGAATTACAGAAGGGAGATTTGTCAGTAGAATTTTGATGGAAACTTTGTATTCTTTGATTTCAGCAATGCCATTACCCATGCATGCAAAGGCTACTGCCCAGGCAAATGCTCACGTGTGGAAATGGCAGGTTACACACACACTCTGCACCTTCAACAGAGAACAAACAACTCCCACACGCACACAGAATGGCAGCTGACTTCTGGATCTGCAAGAGTCTGCCCACCCAGAGCCAGCCAAACACAAAAACGTGGCCTTCCCAGCTCTGTGCCTAGATACTGCAGCCTCATCACGTTGCATGTATTGCATATTTTCCTTATGTAATCCAGGAAAAAACAGTACTGAATGCCAATGCTATGGTAAGTGAAGAACAGGGCTACACAGAACAGCAAAAATGAAGATAAAGTCAATTTTGATATACTGGTTTTACGCTGATTTAAGTGGGGTTAGACTTCAATACACATTTCCTCAGGAACCTCAAATACCTGAAGTGCTTGTTGAACCTTTCCCTCACAACACTAGCTTACAAAAACACAATTAAAAGATAAAACCTCCAAAACTTCTCCCCAAGAGCTTCAATGAAAAACACTTGCCAAAGCAAAGGGATCGCTGTTCCGTTGAAAATCTCCATGCTTTATGTGCTTTAAAACCTACTTTGTCTTCCTTGGTATCTGGATTAACTGAATTCTGCTGTTAATTTTCAAAGTAACACTCCTTTCTTGAAGCAGTCATTTATCCATTGACACAGTTTATATGCCTTAACTTTGAGAGCCAAAGCCATGCTTACATTAATGCATAGTGAGCACGTTAGTCGTTGGAACCTAATGTTGAGCCCTAAAGGTCAAGGGCACTTGGGGAGAAGACTCTGGCTTCCAGCTCTCTCTAGCACACACAGAGAGAAAAAATAATGGGTTTTCACTCCCATTTAATAGATGAATAGCTTCTAGTGTGAGAAGGTTATACTTGGAGCCTTTAATGCTCTATTATGTAATAATTTTGCCAAGATTTCCTGGCTTCAGTCTCAGTAGTTTATAAACAAGTATCAACTTAAAGACAGCCACCAGTTCATAGGACAAGAGCCACGGTTGCATTTAGTGGGATGCAGGCACCTTAAGAAAATAAGATGCCCAGCTTCTGTTGCACAGTCACTTTTGATGTGGTCACCGACTGTAACACCTGCCTGTGAAATGCTGCTTCCCAGGATCTGGCTCTTCCTTAAGGAAAAAGTCGGTCTAGCAGTGTTTAAACCTTTTTTGTTTTAAGGGACATGCAATGAAAACAGCTTGAGAAACAAAGTTATGGTGAAACCCACCACGTACTACAGTAAGTGCCAGTATTCATCCTTCTGAAAGGTCACCGTGCAGATGTGCCAGAGGTGTGTAACCCACGGACAGAAGGATGTTACTTGAAATGTCTTTAAGAAACTGTCCCTGCCCTAAACATCAGTCACTGGGCTACTGTAGATAAGGGCATTTCCTACTGATTCCACTGAAGACATGTCAGTGTGCAACGCAAGAAATGTCATTTCTGGGAGGAAGGAAACGAGTCAGAGAGAACACAGGGTGGCTGCAGCATGCATCCAGCATGGTACAGTGTAGGTGCCTAGGAGACCTACTGCTCCTTCAGTTCCATCTCAGGAGTGCCTCTGTGCATTTCCATGCCGTACTACCTTTGCAAGCTAATTATGAATGTGCTGTGAAATCATTTCTTATACTGCACCTCCTACAGAGTACAAGAGCACATTGTTTATTTAAGAAGGGAAACATCCTTCTTTCCATCTCTGCATGCAAAGTGCTACGTGTTTTTATGTAGAAAAACTGTATGTCCTGACAACTACAGGAGGCCTAGATACAGACCATCCATGCAGATCCATACCACAAACATTGTTCTATAAATCATTACTAGGGAGTAAAGAACAGCCTCCTCCTTTGCAGGTATGCCACAACACCTCCTGATTAGAAAAGGAGGAAGAAAACCCAAGTGAGCAAGGCTGTGGCTGGAACAGAACTCTCGCCACCAGGGGACACTGTCATGTCACTGCAAAAGCATGAGGAAACCAATCTTTGCTTTAGAAAGTCAAATTTCAATGGACAGAGGAACTCGTACCGTGTTAGTTGTATGTTTCCTTACAGCTGGCCAGTAAACACGACAAACACGTGCCCAAAATACCATAGTATCTGAGAACTTTGAGTCACCACACACACATGCATCTCCCAACATTGAAGTAACAACGCAAGACTTCTGCACTCCTCTGAATAACATCACCACAGCAAACCCAATTCTGTCTACATGAGCTGCTCCAGTGCTGCTGCTGACACAGTACTGAGCTGTCTGAAATCTCAACCCCAGCATGAACAGAAGAACCCGTTCTGCCCAAGCTCTCCTCAAACTGAGCAGCACCTCACGTCTCAAGACACCTCTAAACTCAGCAGAGCTAACTGAGAAGACGACAGCGGTGAACTCCATCACAAGTGGCCAAATCAAACCCATTCTGTACACTGAGTATTCGCAAGAGCCTGCCCACATTTTATCCATTAGTGACTGTGACCAGACCATGAGCACAGCTTTAACAGACCCCTGGGAAACGCATGCAAAAGCAGTTATCACACAGCCAGGGATAGCTGACACCTGATGCTAGAGGATGAAGATTTATTCAACCTCTGATAGTCAAGACAGACAAAGAAAAAAATCAGTTTATACTGGGTTTATTCTGTTGATGCTGGCAGATCTTTAAAATATGCAGAGAGAGATTCAGTAAGTATTTATCTGATATAAGTTTGCATCTTGATTAATTTATACATGATTTGTGATTGCCAAAAAATGAGAATTGCATATCCACAACTCTATAACGTGACAGCACCTTGTGTAAAGCAGGAAATATGTTCCTCAACATGAACAATGTGAAACCAAAAAACCATGAGATAAAAGGCTGAAAACATAAGCACGGAAAACAGAAAGATGGATTTCTGAGTTCTTCTGCTTCACCTGAACAGTTTTGCATCACAAATTAACACTTTGTGCTGTTTCTGTATGTGCTAAAATAGGCACACAGCTGCCCCTAAACACTGCAATTGTGTCTTGAAGGCTGTATTCTAATACTGTGCTGGGAGAGGTTGGCATCTATGTTTACAGTGAGATGCAAGTCCTCCTGACAGGTATAGACTTACTTTTTTAATCAGTGATTTAGTTTAATGCAATCATTTTTTGAAGGTGTAGGCTTCACTCTTCTTTTGCAACTCTGGTGTACAGTACTTCAATAAACTGCGTGCATACATTAAATGATGCAGGTTGTATGAAACCATTAAGTGAATATTCTAAATGGGATATCATCTTCAGTGGCTCAAAATTCATAATTTCACTTGTTAAGCTTTGGAGTGCACTTGAATTGTTAAGTACATGGGAAATTGTACTTAGGTCAGCTACAAACCCAGGACACTGCTGCCTAGAGCTGAGCATTCTACACCAGAGAAACTTAACCAAAAATAAGCATTGATTCTGTGTATTCTGTACAACTTCAACATCTGAGCTAGCAATAAAGACCAAATCACCTCTCCCAAGTTAAAACTGGCTTATCTAGCAGTCCTGTCAGAGGTCAGTCCCAACAGTCCTTAACTGCATCAGCAACCGTGACCCATACCGTACCTGTTCCAGCTGCCAACCTCATCAGAAGTGATCTTCCAGGTTTTCCTTTACTGCAAGTTTTCCCAGTTACTGTTTCACTTCAACCTCACAGGGAATTCACCTTCCAAAAGCAAAATGAAGTATATTAATTCCAAAACCTAGACAGAGTGAAGACTTTGGAAGGACCAGAAAGCAGAGATTTCTACACAAAACCATCACAAGATAAGAAGTCTTATAGATAGGGAGTGGTCAAAAGGTGTCATTCGAAAACACTAAGGAAACTCAGAAGAGGTTGCCACCACTTCCAGCAAGGCTGGGAACGTACACTCGCTGGTAAGCCAACAGATTTAATGTAGAACTTTCTGTGGCATCAGAGTTTGGGCAGTGGAAACTGCCTGGCTTATACTGCACCTGCCTAGCTGAGTGAAGCAGCAGGCACACGGACTCTGAAGCGTTCCAAAGGCAACTGAGCACATCCTCTGGGTGCAGCTGCAGTGGGGCTACACATCACCATCCCTCGATGCTTCTCAGCACTTGTCATCTGTGAGCTAAGACTCTCAGATCTGCAGGAAGAGGAATGAGCACTCCTGGATTTGCTTCGAGACAGACCAGGTTAACTCAAGCCTTTATAGAGCTGTTCCAGACTCAGCTGCACAAGTCCCTGGCAACCTGATCTAATTGAATCTGCTTCAGGCAGAGACTGGACTCTGTCCCCTCCAGAGGTCCCTTTCAAATTAAGTTATTCCACAATTCCCTGATCTTTCACTGTTTAAACTAAACCAAGTGACTGTAAGAAATTGGGGCACGTGTTAGTGAAGATGGCATCCCCCAGGAGACACACACATGGGTGCCTTGGCTGGCAAAACAGCCAGAAAAGGGGAAGCCTGCACAGCCTTGGCTACTGCTCCCCCAGGTACTGACAATCTCATCTCTAAACCATTTCTATAATGTGAGCATACCATTTACAGCTTACGTTCAACTAAATCTCTCCACTTACTGCGAACATGGAGACAAACTGCTTGAGAGAGTCCAGCACAGAGCCACAAAGATGATGAAGGGAGTGGAACATCTCCCTTATGAGGAAAGGCTGAGGGAGCTGGGGCTCTTTAGCTTGGAGAAAAGGAGACTGAGGGGGGACCTCATCCATGGCTACAAATATGTAAAGGGTGAAGGTCAGGATGATGGAGCCAAGCTTTTTACAGTGCTGACCAATGATAGGACAAGGGGCAATGGATGCAAACTGGAGCACAGGAGGTTCCATGTGAATATCAGGAAAAACTTTTTCACTGTGCGAGTGCCAGAGCACTGGAACAGGCTGCCCAGAGAGGTTGTGGAGTCTCCTTGGCTGGAGACATTCAAACCCCGCCTGGATGCGTTCCTGTGTGATGGACTCTAGGTGACCCTGCTCTGGCAGGGGGGTTGGACTGGATGATCCTTCGAGGTCCCTTCCAACCCTAGAATTCTGTGATTCTGTGTGATTCTGTGATATCACGTAAACAGACACCAATGGTGTTATGACAGACGTGTCACACACCTTGGGACTCTGAACATTCAGGTGAACAACGCTATTTACATTGCAGCTATACTACTAATAATCTATACTGTTAATAGGTGGTGATGTTAGCTTTGGTAAGAGTGGGTTCTTAGTTACAATAAGAACTAGAAAACTGGAAAATCATTCCTCATAAGATTTGAAAGGTATTTTGCTTTATTGGTGTTTTTGTAGTGGAGGGCTGTTGTCTCCTCTGGAAGCATAAGGAGAGATCAGACAGGCCAGGCCTATTTAATATTTTTAGATTCTTACGACTAGAGGAGAAAACTTTGGTGGATTTCTGATCCACGCCTTTTCTTCCTGCAGGCAGTAAGCACTAAAAATCGGATCTCCTGCTGTGCAGCCCTGATGCTAACAAACATTTTCAGTTCTGACATTTCTGTGACACCTTATGCAACTGTCAGTGGGCCTTATTCAACATATCAGATACCCACGCGAGCTTATGTCTCCATGACATGACACTGAACCACTCCAAATGTCTTTCATACAAACAGGCAAAACCACCTTTTTACTCTGCACTGCCCAAAGGGGTTGATTGAGTGTTAAAAGACAGATTCACCTGTTTTGCAATTATAAATCAGTGCACTTGACAAGACTCAGGCTGATCTCAGAGCTACATGGTATTTGTAAAGCTGAGAACATTCCAATAAATAAATAAATTTAAAAACACTGAAATTAACAATTTTGTTAAAACATGAGGAACAGAAACTAGGATGGAGGCCTGGATTACAAGGACTGATGCAGAACTGGCACGCTGCCTCAGTCTCAACTGAGAACACTTAATGCTGACAATGAAAAGTAGGGGAAAACCAATCCATAATGCATGCATGTGATTACAAAATACATTCAGAGAGGAGAAAATTTGCTCTCCTTGTGCCTCCAGTCCCCGAGCTGTGCCCAGACACACATGGGCTGCAGCACTCCCTGCAGCACTCATGCACATACAAATGGAGTAAATGGCTGAAAAGCAGAAATTGTCCTTGTATTTTTTATTTCACAGAATCACAGAATCCTAGGGGTTGGAAGGGACCTCGAAGGATCATCCAGTCCAACCCCCCTGCCAGAGCAGGGTCACCTAGAGTCCATCACACAGGAACGCATCCAGGCGGGGTTTGAATGTCTCCAGGGAAGGAGACTCCACAACCTCTCTGGGCAGCCTGTTCCAGTGCTCTGGCACTCGCACAGTGAAAAAGTTTCTCCTGATATTCACACAGAACCTCCTGTGCTCCAGTTTGCATCCATTGCCCCTTGTCCTATCATTGGACGTCACTGTAAAAAGCTTGGCTCCATCATCCTGCCCCTCACCCTTTACATATTTGTAGCCATGGATGAGGTCACCCCTCAGTCTCCTTTTCTCCAAGCTAAAGAGCCCCAGCTCCCTCAGCCTTTCCTCATAAGGGAGATGTTCCAATCCCTTCATCATCTTTGTGGCTCTGCGCTGGACTCTCTCAAGCAGTTCCCTGTCCTTCTTGAACTGTGGGGCCCAGAACTGGACACAGGACTCCAGGTGTGGCCTCACCAGGGCAGAATAGAGGGGGAGGAGAACCTCTCTCGACCTACTGACCACCCCCCTTCTAATGCACCCCAGGATGCCATTGGCCTTCTTGGCCCCAAGGGCACATTGCTGGCTCATGGTCATCCTCCTGTCCACCAGGACCCCCAGGTCCCTTTCTCCTACACTGCTCTCCAGCAGGTCAGCCCCCAGCCTGTACTGGTGCATGGGGTTGTTCTTCCCCAGATGCAAAACTCTGCACTTGCCCTTGTTGAATTTCCCTTGTCATTTTAGAAATCAACGCCTTTGACACATTCTTAACACACCGTGTGCAGCACTGAACACATTTAAAACCAGGCTGGGGTAGAGAATACCAGAGAAAGAGCAAAAACTGAACTCGTAGAACTTGCCACCTGAAGCCATGAGTGGACTCAATGCATTGAACAGCCTAACAGAGCCCTGAGATGATATGCAGCACAACGCTACAGCAAACTCGTTCCCCCTAAATTTGAAATAGTTTGGATCAGTGTTTTGGAGCAAGAAAACTCCCCAAAATCCCAAACTCAAATAGATCTCAGTAAAATAAAATCTTTTTTACAGTACCATTACTATGAATTTCAGAGCTGAAAGCATTTCAAACTTCTGCACCTCTGAACACGTTACTGGGATGTTCTTACGTGGCTTCTTTAAGTGCCTGCCACGTAAGGACGAGAGGCAGAGGGCACAAATTAAAATACAAGTACAGTCAAGCAGAATAATAAAACTTCTCACTATAAGGACGACTGAACGCTGGATCGGGCTGCCCACACTGACTGGGGAGTCCCATCCTTGAGATGCTCAAAACCCAAGTGGACATGGCCCTGAGCAACCTGCTGTAGGTGGCCCTCCTTGAGCAGGGGGTTGCACGGGACATGCCCAGAGGTGCCTGCCAACCTCAGCAAGTCTGTGATTTGGTAAGGATTTTTTTTATGTTATTTAATACTGTGTGTCTGCTTTACATAGAATCCTTTCTAAGTTCAGAAGAATACTTTTTTGGGTGCAAATAATTGAATTCTTTCATAAAGTTACCCTGCACAAGGTACCCTGATCAAAAAGCAGGCCAAGATCAAACACCAAAATGTTTTCTATCTGTTTCAGCATGCAGCTGGTCCTGAGAGGACCAGGAAAATCCTTAACATTTAAACACAGTTAAGCTTTTTGTCGAGTTACAGCTATAAAGGATACTCTGCTGAAAGTCTTCCTCAGAATACCAAATACTTCAGGATTTAACATCATACACTGTGATGTCTAGTAACTGGGCATAAAATTAGTTTTTCATATAACAATTTGGAAGTTTGTAGCACGACACTAAAACCCACTGCTTTTCTTGAAGGGCTGGTTACAGCCCACACGTACTCCCTGTTATTCAGATTGCTGAACACACCAAATCAGAGCGAAAAGCATTAGAAATTAAAGTCTCTCACCTAAAGCCAGAAGCCATGCCAGAGATGGGCTGGCCTTCTTATATGAATCTGTGTAAGACGGAAGAAAATCCCGTAGATGCTATCACCCATGTAGATACTATCACCCATACAAAAGCCTGACTTCTTCACAGATTAAGTTACTAAAACGAAAACTGACAGAACACACTTGTCAGCTTCACTTAACCAGATCCTCCCTGACAATTTCCACATGGAGTTAGGAAACTGCATCTCAAAGGGGACAGAAAAGCACAAAAAAATTATGAAGAACTTGTCAAATTAAATAATACAGGCACAGACCTCATAAGGGAAAATGTGTACATTTATTAAATCAACTTCACCTCCCATGATAACTGAGGCAATCACTCCAGCCACTGCCTGTCACTTTGACAGCAATGCCATGTCCTCATGGGAAGACACACTTCAATACTTTTGCAATACCTAGAAATGCTGGGCAATGTAAAAAACATAAACCCTTTCCCTAAAAATCACTCTCGTCCCACTTTGTTATAGCATTATGAAAAGGAAACGTCTGTTAAAAGCATGAAAGAAGAAATCAATACTTTGAATTGAGGTACATCCTCCTGCAATAACCTGGACTGGCCCTAACGTAACTCTGCAAACAGTGGGGAATAGTAACAATTTCTCAGGAGTCTGCCAGAGAAAAAAAAAAAATAAAGATACAGAATCAACAGGAATTATTTTAATTACTCATTTATTTACACAGGAATTATTGGCTGGATAACTTTAGTTCCTCTGTAAAGACCTGATGCTAAAGAGAGTCAACACTGTTCCTTTTACTGTGCAAAATCTGTCAGAATTTCTAGCTCCAGGGATGCAAATATTCCCAGTAGTGCCACAATGGTTCATAACATTTAGGTTCAACTTGCTCAGCTTGTGCAGGACAGTACTTCATGGTTCATTTCTAAGGGTTTTGTTTTGCCTATTGTGCACAGAACACCCCAAAAACCCCTGCTTACAGTACTACAGACCCTTTAGACTGTAGTTCAACAAGTAGCTGTGTAGCAAGGCTGAAGCAGGTATTCTCTGGCCGCCTCTTACACACCTGTTAGAGGAATAATCAAATGTGCTGGAGAAAAAGGCCTAAACAGGGACTATTCCTCTGAGTCATCAGCAGGAAAGCAGACATCCCGACGATAAAAATTCTTCTTTTTTAAGCCTGACAAGAAACAGTCCTAGCTATGCACCAGCTGTTCATAAAAATCAAGAGACTGAATGTTTTCATCTACAGGGAGGAGAAAACAGTAAAAAAAGAACAAAAAAAAAAGAAGAAATGCAGCTTCTAATGAACAGGAAAATGACAGGAGGAAGAAAAACAAGCCAAACGTTGAGAAACCTCTTTTTGTCCAAGTTTCAAAAGATATTCATAACAACTCACACCATCAAAAAATGGGTAAAACTTAATTGCTTGTTTGCTCATAAAAATACAGAAGGGAGGGTCCTGCTACCAGCACTTCAGGATTTCAATAATGAACAAGCAACATATCGAACAAACCCTTATTTTGCAGTTTAGTGGGGGAAAGAATGTCTCCCTTAAATAACTATAACACTTCCTCCAGTAAAATGTAAATACATCTAACTACCAAATAATACACAAATCAAATGCACTATCAAAAAAATCTGCCTTGGAAAGCCTCTCAGTGGAATCCTGCTGCTGTTGTGAGGCCAAGGGCAAGGCCAGGCACCCTGGCCATTACTTAAGTCCTTCAGGCTTGATGACATGGCTTTACCAAGGGTAAGTCATATTTGACCAACCTTATAGCCTTCTATGAGGAAATAACCAGGTGGATGGATGATGGTAGAGCGGTAGATGTGGTTTATCTTGATTTCAGCAAAGCATTTGACACTGTCTCCCACAGCATCCTTGTAGATAAGCTGATAAAGTATGGGCTTGGTGATCAGGTAGTGAGGTGGATCAAGAACTGGTTAAAGGGAAGAAGTCAGAGAGTTGTAGTCAATGGGACAGAATCTAGTTGGAGGTCAGTAACTAGTGGAGTGCCTCAGGGGTCGGTACTGGGACCGGTGTTGTTCAATATCTTCATCAACGACCTGGATGAGGGTACAGAATGTATCCTCAGCAAGTTTGCTGATGACACTAAGCTGGGAGGAGTGGCTGACACACCAGAAGGTTGTGCTGCCATTCAGCGAGACCTTGATAGGCTGGAGAGTTGGGCAGGGAGAAACTTAATGAAATTCAACAAGGGCAA
>VZRW01012115.1:156238-299333 GCA_013398125.1 Aegotheles bennettii
CAGAGCACTGGACCAGGCTGCCCAGAGATGTTGTGGAGTCTCCTTGGCTGGAGACATTCAAACCCCGCCTGGATGCGTTCCTGTGTGATGGACTCTAGGTGACCCTGCTCTGGCAGGGGGGTTGGACTGGATGAGCTTTCGAGGTCCCTTCCAACCCCTAGAATTCTGTGATTCTGTGACATGCTGGGTCTCAAAACCACCACATCCTTTCACCTCAAATGCAGCAGACCCCCATAATGAAGGAGGGCATGCAGCACACCCCGCAGCTGGGGAGGGCTGCATCTCATAGAATCCCAGACTGGTTTGGGTTGGGAGGGACCTTAAAGACCATCTAATCCCCTGACATGGGCAGGGACACCTCCCACCACACCAGGTTGCTCCAAGCCCCATCCAACCTGGCCTTCAACACTGCCAGGGAGGGGCAGCCACAGTTTCTCTGGGCACCCTGGGCCAGGCTCTCACCACCCTCACACCAAACAATTTCTCCCTCACATCCCATCTCCATCTCCCCTCTGGCACTTGGAACCCGGTCCCCCTCGTCCCATCACTCCCTGCCCTTGGCACCAGTCCCTCTCCAGCTTTCCTGGAGCCCCTTCAGGCACTGGAAGGTGCTCTGAGGTCTCCCTGGAGCCTTCTCTTCTCCAGGCTGAACACCCCAGCTCTCTCAGCCTGCCTTCCCCCTCCTGCAGAAGAGCATGTGCCAGCCCCAGCTCCTCCGCACCCAACAGCTGCCAAACAGCTGAGCCTCCTCCGTGGAGTCCCAGAGTGGAGGGAAGCCAACAGCAGAGCTGGGCTGAGCTGGGCTGCCAAAGATGCCAGATGCACCCTCGCAGGTGACTGTGACGTGGGGCTCAGAGGAGCGAGCCCCGTGCTGAACACACCAACACCTAACAACCACCATCTAATTCTGAGCATTCCGAGGGGGCCAAGAGGAGGATCAGGCAGCCAGCCACGGAAGCTCAAGGGTGCTCAGCTTATTGTACAAAACACCAGCTGCAGGGCTTACAGTTGGTTCTCCATTTAGCTATTCCTGCTGCAGGGACTTAAAGTAACTCTGAGTACTTGGTGAAAATACAAAACCCACAGCCTTCTCCTGCAATGCCCGATATAAGGAACACATGCCAGAGCTCTGGGGGAGGAGATGCCACCAGCTGGGAAAACAGGGAGTGAAGAGTCCTGCAGACCATGCATCTACAGCAAAGCCAGACCCTGCAGAACCTCTCCAAAGGAGTTTCTTGCTTTATGATCAGAGTGGACATAAAATGGGAACTGGAGCCAGAATTGAGTAGAGAATTGTAGCCATTTTTCTTATTGTGAATGACAACCACAGAATTTCTAAGGTGTAATGGGGTGGGAATTCCCCTCTCCAGAGCTCTTTGTGCCCTCCTCTGAACTCCAAAATTCATTCCTAGAGAAAAACTGAATTGCATTAGTTTTGCTAGAACACATCACTGCTTGTAAGCAGTAACTGCTGTGGCCCTTAATTCAAGCTTGAATCCCTGGCCCTGCAAGCATGAACATGAATTTAGAGTGGATGCCTCTCCACTGCACTCCTCACAAGTCTGTTATTCCTATCCTACCAACACAGTGCTACCAGGAGGCATGTACCAAGACAAAAACTTCCTTGTGATGGCAGCTCTTGTCCTTCAAAAGCTCAAGTGCAACGTTGTGTCTGAGCAGAGGACATCAGTCTTCGTGTCTGTGGGCTTCTACATCCATATTCAGAATCCTTGCTCATATGTGACCAATGTTTTCTCCACTCAGAGCATATATGGCTGTTGATTTCTCAGCAAAAAAAAAGCAAGATAGTGAGGAATTCAAAAGAAAAAGAATCTCTAAGTTCACCACCCAACCACCAGTTCAGCATACGGAGACACGCCTTGGTAGCACAGGCTGGAGGGATCTCAATAAATGATGTAGTACAAATTCCATGGTTTATTCAGCTTCCATGAAACAGGGATAATTAAACCTATTCTTACAGATGGAGACTCCCAAATGACACGAGAATCCACTCTGGCGTTTTCCAGGTTTTCCTGTTAGCCATTTTTTTCACACAATCTAACATTAAACTTTGTTCCTACAATTCAACTTCTTGTCCTACCTAGAGAGAAAAAAACCCTGTTTGTAGTAATATGTCCTGCATTTCTAGACTGTTGCATTCCTCCCACTACCCAATCCACTCCGGCTCATACACACATTAACAGTTACAGTAGTTTATATAAAATACTTAGAAGTATCTGCAATCAGCATTCCCAGTCCATCTGAGGACTGCCCTGAAGAGCCATTACACAATTAGTGCACTGGCTCCAGTGGCACAGAGACTGACACCCGCAGTGTCCCACAGCAGGCACCTCGCATTCCTACGCAGCCCATGAATCCAAAGGCTTTCTCCAGCTCCTCAACGTGACCTTTCTCTGCTAGGCTTCAATTGGCTTCACACAGAGGCAGCAGAGAGAGAGAGTGCAGGGAAAGCTTCTGATGAATGCAAACTTGCCCCACGCGCTCAGAGCCTGCTGCTGAGCACACCCAGCAGTGTTTCTTTTCAATGTGCATGGGCTTTGTGGACAAATCTGCTGTTCTACAGTCCCTCCCCTCCACATAAGCACATGCAAGACTGCTTTTCTCCAAATCAAACTCAAAAATCAACAGAAAACAATTACTGCAATACTAATATATGCATTATGTTGGACAGTGCCACCACCAGTTACAGTAACCCAGCCAGCTTTTACCTTCTCCCAGCACCACTGGCAGTGAATCACTGCTGCGTTCTAGGGCTCCACAAATTGATTCTGTTCTGCTTATCAAAGCACCTCAGGAAAAAGCAGTCCAAAAATTCTTATGACCTTCATGCCCAGGGGAGTTTGAAGCGTATGTGCCCATCTGAGCACAGCTGCATGAAAAATAGAGGGAAAAGTGTTCTCTAGTTCAAATACAAAATGCACCAAAACAGGACTTTGCCACCACCTTAGAAGTGTTTGCCACCTCCCTGGCAGTGTTGAAGGCCAGGCTGGATGGGGCTTGGAGCAACCTGGTCTAGTGGGAGGTGTCCCTGCCCATGGCAGGGGGTGGAACTGGATGAGCTTTAAGGTCCCTTCCAACCCAAACCAGTCTGGGATTCTATGAGATGAAGCCCTCCCCAGCTGAAGGATGAAAAGCAATGGCCCAGCCTTCGTTTTTGTGTGTCTCAGTTTCATTGCTTGCTCACACAGTGCTACCTTGGCATCATTTTTTCTATATAATACAACAGAAAGTATTCAGATACAAATTTTTTCAAACTCTACAGTCCTACAAACTCCTACTCATCTGCAAGTAGGTCCAAGATAGCGAGAGTTTAACAGTAGCAAGCCTCTTAGAACTATAAATTCACTCCACTATGAGGAATTTAAGTAATTATCAGACATCTTCCTCCTTTTTTTTTGAGTTAGAAATGCAGGAGCAATCCTAAAGTAAAAGGAAACGTAACCTAGCTGCTACTGGGAAGAAATCACTCAGTCATGAAAATAAGTGTACGTTCCACAGCACTCCTGTTATTTAAGTCAAATTAACAGCTAAAAGTAACCTCCCTTGCATAATATCTCACAATCTTATTTCACCTCATCACCAGGGACTACTGCTTGTAGGTAATTCTGAATATAAGTAGTTATCAAAATGTTAATGTAGGCAGTGTTTTCTGTTTTAGAGAAGAGATTCTCGTTTCTTGGCTGTTTTATTGCACTATGCTTAGATATAGGCCAGTCTCTGGCCCTGAAACTGATTGGTTCCTTCTTACAGATTTACAGTGATTTCCTTTATTAAAAATAAGTACATTGCAAATATGAACACTGCACTTTTTAATGAGTAACCACACAAGATGTGAGACTGCAATAACATTTGCTAATAATTTTCCTGTCCTTCATAACTCCTTTAAAACCCAGTTTCTCACAACTGGATCCTACCACACATCCTTTTTCAATACTGTGATTTTCAAAATGTCAAGTTAAATGTTTAACAACCTTGTTTACACTCCCAAAAGCTTTTGAGAGAGATCAGATAAAACGAAGCTATCTTAGCTATCATCAACCTCAAAATGTTATTAGCTTTGCTTTGTATTTTGTGTTGACACCCTAAATACTATGTGCTCAAGTTAAGCAATTAACAGATCTTCAAAGGCTCACAGAGCAGTCAGTAATGATCTCTGGCTATCAAAGTCAGAGCAGCACCTGCTCTTGGATTGCTTTACCACAGACCAGACAACTTCCACTGAGGTCATGGTATCTTCTGCATGAAATACATCTGGACTTTTTACCAAACAGTCAGCAAGAAAGGAGACAGTAAAGCTTGTTTTTCTCTCCTCACTGCTTTTATAAATATTCCACAGACTACACAGTATTTTAAATAATCAAAACTATTTAGCAGTCTAAAATCATGCAAATTAAGATCCAACAGTCAACAAATCTGAATTTTCCAACTAAAGGTCCCTCTTTTGGGCGCTCTCATTCTTCATTTAGACAAGATTTGTTGAAGGCTGAATGGCCACATATTTCAGGTGGCAGAATGGAAGCTTTTTGGCTCCAAATGCTGAGTCGATCATTTGAACAACAGAAATTTGATTTGTTATGTACTGAAACCCTCCCAAGTTTATCTCATACGTGACTGTGGAAAATGCAGAACATTGTGATTGAACACAGAATGACACCTCACTACTACCCTGCACACTGTCACAAACCACTTGATTTTGTTAGAACTGCAGTAATATCCCTTTTATATACAACTTACAAATTGCTTTGTTGCTAACCTCTTAATTCAGAAGTGGTTTAAATCCAACATCCGGGGATCAAATAGCCCTACACAAAAAACACCTACTAAATTCAAGTGAAATGTATATTAAATAGATGAAGGCCTTTCATAGCTGTAAGCTATGCATTGGGTCTGGGCAATACAAATGGTTTATAATTTCATTGCTCCCATATCATGGAAAGCACAATGTGCTGGCTCCATTAAAAATTACAACTCTGAATGAGTCTACGATTAAATGAAAACCAGATTTCTACCCATCAGAAGAATTTGGTTCTGGAACAGTCTCTCAAAATCAGTAAAAACACTAACCACCACTCAGATGGAGCTTGCTTGTCTGCAGGGAACCGCAGGGTGTGATTGCTTATAGTGAAGGCAGATGGAAATTCATGGTCTTGGAGATTCCTGAGGTTCTCACAGTCTTTTCAAAGATAAAAAATACACAATCAGTAATAATCATGCAGGTACTTCTGAGTACTGCAAGTATTTCAAGAGCCCTGCTATTGAAATGGAGATATCCATAGCATAATGAAAAACTTCGCTTCAGCAAGAGAAAAAAAATACATTGGGAATGATAAATTCTGTGCAAGATGAAGAACGGTGCAATAGATTAAAAAACAGTAGCACAAAGCTGTATCTATGTCATTAAAAAGCAAAATGCAGAATTCTGTATGCCCTTGAAAGCTCCCAGTTCTTCACAAACAGAGGAAGAAGACACACACTTCATACGTACACTACAGACAACCCTTAGGTGACTACACAACTGCGCTACTTCCCTGCTGCTCCCTTGGTTACTGCATTACCCTTTCAGGTCTCACAAAGCCCTTGCCTCATGAACCAGTGACATGCTTTCAATACATTATGCCCATCATAATCTGTTTATGGACCTTTATGATTCACATCAATTTAAAAACAATTTTCATACTTGCTTGTATTGATAAGACACAAATTTTGCCCCAGTGCCTTTTGCCACAGGCTTGCTCAGCACTTGGTCTCAAAGGGCATCTCCAGATAATGCCTGGATAGATAAAATTATTAAAAATGAGCATTTGACCCTAAGGACTCTCTGTTCAATCCGTTTAAATCTAAAAAATGCCATGTATTGCCTTGCTGTGAGTATGGCACTAAAAGTGTAGCAGTGTGTAGACAAAACAGACCTCAGAGAATACTCAAAAAGTCGGCTCATTTTTCTCTCTTACAGAAAATACCCTTACTTTCTCTCGACAGTATTTTCTAACTAACACATCAGGTTTTCCCATCTAACTGACACTATGCAGGACTGTGTTCTCTTATTTTTCCTTCCATATATAATTACCTACGTACATGCACATGCAGGCATTCCAACTGCAAAGTAGTATCTTCTGACATAATTGTGAAAGATTACAGTAATAGATTTTCTTCTCTTTCCTCTTTTGCTTTTATTTAAAAAAAAATCTAACCGAGTATTTGATCCTTCTTGACATTTCATGGTTCATTTGAATGAGCTGGCTTTGGTTCACAGAGACAGAAATTGCCATTAGCTGATAATAGAAATGGATAAACCGAAACAATTTCAAAAGTTCAGGTCAAATTTAGCTTTTAGTTTTAGAAGACTTTCAGCTACTTTTTATTTTATTAAGGAATCAATCAATCAATTATTTATTTATTTTTCATATTTGACAAAGGAAATTTGAGAACATTTGGTATTAGCATCTACTAAATGAAAATTACAGCTATGAAAACTACTGATTTTCTTTTCAGGATTGGCCTGTATATTTAAAATAGATTGTATAATTCTCAAAAGATTTGAAACATTTCATTTTGGAATAAAACATCACTTGTGGGTTATACAGGAGAGGTGAACAAGCATTAGAAAGCATTTTGCTTGAGAAGAATGTGACAGCAATACATTCTGCAAACAGTCACGGAGGTTGCTCTTTGTTACAGGAGGGGGAACTGGATGGCAGGAAGGTACTGGTTCCCCTTCAGCACAAAAGTATACAATTATTTTCTTCTCTGAAATGGCTGTCTGTCCATGAATAAATGACAATTGTCCTTTAAACAAAAGAAAAAAAGTCACCACGGATGGAAGAGAAGAACTGAAGAGGTTCTCTTCAGTGAAAACACCATTTTCACTTGTTATACTATTATCAAACACACGAACAAGTGTGTGCCCTTATTAACAGAGAATCAAGAAGAGAAAAAAAAGAATTATTAGGATAATTACAAAAAAAGTTAATCCACAGCACAGTCCTTTCTTTCCTTTCACACTGTTGTTTCAAATATTCCACTACAGCATTTTAGAGCATATTGATTTGTTGTTCTGCAGGCTAAGAACAGCTTGAAGACTGAGCTGCCCACCTCCAGAGAGCCATTAAATGAGGAGGGAAGTGCCAATCAGGAGAATTTCCAATGACAGAACAATTTCCATGGTGGCATCAGTGATAAGGAAAGACATATCCAGTAACCCCTAGTGTCCACCTAGAGCCTGACAGTATTTAAACAAACAAGAACACCTTTAGACTTACAAATAATCTATAGGAATTCTGAATTAGGAACTCAATGCTGATTGCCGAGCTTCGATTCCACTTCCCTCAAAAATAAAGCACACAGTATTTAAGACTGTTGGAAGCTACTGATCATCTGCTTCAAAATAGGATTGGTGCATGTTCACCTAACCTTGTAAACTCGGGAATTATGGCAGATTTCCTGGAGGAAATCAGAGTTATAAAATAAGTCTCGAGTTACTTTTTGTTCCTCCAATATTAACAAGAAAACAAGAGTTAACCCAAAAGCTGTGGCAGAAATAAATAATTTTTAAGACTCAATTTTTCTTTTGTTTCATTTTGTTGTAATTACAGCAGACTGTTACACAATTTGCATGGGAATTCCTACTTCTCTTCTGACCATTGCAGCATGTGCCTGCTTGCATTTCTGCTGCCATGTTAGCAAAACTTCCTACAACCCAACTTGTGTCCTTGGCAGGCCTGATCGTCTGCAGGTTTATCTACTGTATCTTTACAGGAGGACTTGCACTTAACCTTTTGCTTTGTTTATCAAAGAAGGAGGATACAAATACTTCCCAAGATAAGAAAATCATGTTTTCAGTTCACTGAAGCATGTCACATCAGACGAATATGGGAGAAGTGCTGCCAACCCAGCACATCAGTTGTCTTTGCTGTTACCCTCAGCAGCACGCTGCTAGGCACAGGGGGAAACTCCACACTTGGCACAAACTGCCACGATGCCATCGCAGTGAGACAACCCAGAGCTGGAGACACGTGGAGACACAGTCAGTTATCCTTTTTGCCATTGCTAAAACCCAGAGCAAACCAGCACACTGCACTTGGCCTTTGAAATGCCAGCTGAAGACACAAAACACAGCAGCTTTCTGGCTGCACCCGAGTACCCACGTGCCCAGCCACCCTCCACTGGAGGGCTCACAAGTGAAGCCCTACAGGCACAAACCCTACCAGCCTCAGCTTGTGCTGCACTCACCTTACCTAGGAAAAAAAATTAATTTTCCACTGTTTGGCTCTGAAGGTAGGTCCTACGTTCCCTCTTTCTCCAGCAGCTCCTACTTACAGACCTATAGAGTACAGCACACATCCCTGGGGCGTTCTGATGTTCTCTTCCATTTCCCAGCCTTCCCAGGCAAAGGGCCTCCTTCTCTCAGCTCATTCCTTTAGGAAGGAGGCAACCGTGTAATTTCCAACCATTCCTTACCCAAGGCTTGAAAGTATCTGGCAGGTTTGCCAGAAGGGACCATCTACCACAATCCTTTAGGGATACAGGCCCCCGGGGGTTCCTCTGCAGCAATCCAAGCTTTACAAGGAATGGTAAGGAGAAGTCACTCTGAGGAATACACACAGATGGGATAATTTATATTCCAGGGGGGCGTGGGACACCTAGTGTGAAGGACTCAGAGGTGCTCTGTGTGCTTGATGAGTCTGACAACTAGCCTCTCTGGTGGCTAGGAAATGACAAGTTCCGTGGCACAGGGAGATGGCAGAGCAGAGATACATTCAGCTATCTGAGTTCACTTTACCATGAAGAGATGCAATTTCATATTTATCTTTTATTCACACTACTTGAATAGAAAGGAGAACCAATAAACACTGTACAACTTCCAACTTCTTATTCTGGGCTGATGTGATCATCCATCCCCAAGGAAAAAAAGGAGCCAACTAGACTTCATACTGGAACAGGACTTCCTTGCTACTCTCAAACACCCATAGAAGCCACTTGTGCACAGAGTGAGGCAGCAGCATTTGAAACACTGAAGACTATGACCACAAAATTCACTGATAAAATCTAGTAGTGCATCAGAGTGAAAAGCATTATGTCAGAACACTGCTAAATATTTCAGTACAAGTATCATGTAGCATTGCTGCAGTTGGGAAGTTGCTCTTCCTTCCTTACTTGAGGGTAACCATTTTGAAGAAGTAAATGCCCTGCTAGCAAGGCACACTTGCAACTGCAGCTCCAGATCCCAAACTGGGTAGCAGTCTCTCCAGAGAAGTGGTGTTTCTCACCCCCGTAGCGCACATAGCAACAAGAAAACTGAGTCCTAGACAGTGTTATCAGAGGATCAGAAGGCCTCAGCTTCAGAAATCGAGGCACTTATCTGGACTTTCTTGTATAAGCATTAGAATACAATCTCACCCCCGGTCTCTTCAGGAATAATTGTTCAGGACACTTCTGAATTGCTGTGTGATGCAGGCTGGAAGGGACCTCTGGGAATCTCTGATCCGATCCCCCCCAGTCCTGAAGCAGGACTGACTTCAGCACTGAATCGGGTTGCTCTGGGTGTTCAGATGAGTTTTAAATCCCAAGCTGGCAATCTCACAACCCCTCTGAGCAATCAGGTTTCAGTGCCTTGCTGCCTCCACTATGAGTTTTCTGTCCACTATCTATCAGAAATTGCCTTGATGCAATTCACAATTTCCACAGCTCCCTGGAACAAAAGTAAGGATTTAGACTCTTACTCCTTAATTTCAGCCAGTAAGGAAAAACAAGAGGTTTTCAATCTATATTGCTGGCTACTATCAATATCTAAGATGATTTCAAACCTGAGCACTCCTACAGTAGCCAGACTGAATACACCATTGGTTATGACTTGAGGTGTATGAAGTTGCTGTGAGTGCAAATTCTGTATGTCTAGGTATGCATTTGTATTGCATGCTTAACAATGCCCGTTAAAAAAAAAGAAATAATGGAAAAAGAAAAGCCCCCGTCTGAAAATAAAAAGAAACTAGTGCTCCTAGGGTAAACAGAAAGGCTCATAAACTCTCACTGTTTACAAATAAAAACACAATAAAACAAGGCAATTAAAAGTTACAAAACCGTATTTTCAGAGCAGCTTATTAATCTTTTTTCAGATCACGAGCAAGAAAGCTTGCCAAGGAGTCTACAGAGCCACCAGACAATCAAACCATAGAAAACAAGTTCACAGGATAATGGTTTTGCATGTGTATTTGACACACAGAAGCTTGGAAAAGCAAGATTCCTTCTTCACAAGTGACTACTCAAAGGATAAACAAAAAATATTTAGGTGATAACACATCACCAGAACCAACCAATATGCAATAGTTCTGTAACACCTGACCCACTGAAACAGTTATCAATTGTTTGTGAGCACAGACTTAAAAATGCTTCTGTGTCAAAGAACTGAAAAGTGGTAAAGAAATTCGTTCCCTTTTACAGGCTTTGGGTGGACCAAGGGAGCTACCGATCATTGTGGCTGCTGTCTGCACCAGGGAAATTGGCAGAACAACAGTGAATGCCAGAATTGGTGTACAAAGGGACAGGGACTCAAGGAAGGATGGCAGATGCCAATTGAAAGAAAGAAGCAGCCCCCAGAGAAAGGTCAGCATCATGAACCAGTACTCACCATGCTGGGAAAAGGATAATGGAGGAACTACAGAGGATGCCTATGACCGGGCAAGTCACCACAAAAAACACCATGGCACAACGCTTCCCTGCTTTCTCCAATGGACACTGACTGTCATTCACAGCAACCTTCTCTTCCGTTTGGTAGATGTACTCACAACACAAATGTTTCTGTGCTGTCCTAGGATTTTCCATTATAAAAAAAATAATTCCAAGTGGCATCAAATGAAATTACACGGTGGCAGGTTCAAAAGAAACAAGAATTGATCCTCACTCATCATGCCACTGAGCTGGGAAAATCTGTGATGTAAGACTTCTCTACATATTATAGAGGCATTAAGCCAGTTGATTTCAAAAATTTAGATGTGTAATAAGTTGATATAAAATGTCAAAGCCAGTATAACTCCATGGGCTTTTAAGTCTGACTGAAATCAATGGGGTTCTTCTGTTTTAATAAAAGTTTAAATTAGAGATTTCTGGGAGTTTCCTGACCTTGAGATTTATCAGTGAGCAGGAAGTGAAATTAAACCATAAGAAAAGGTCTTTAAATGGTATTAAAAAGAACCATATCCAGATGTCTAAATACCATTTATCTATTATAGCCCTAATCGGCAGTTCAAAAATCAGGCTAGATATACACAATAAGGTGCTGTCCTGGGTTTTGCATTAAGATTTTTTTTTTCCTAATAATTGTTTAGGAATCACCTAGAACAAAAATGTTTATGAAGTAAATTAGGATTCCACTTACGGGAAGCCAAGGAATTCATAACAGAGGGGAAAAAAAAAGAAAGAGGTTGTGAGTTAGACAATTTACTTTTGAGCCAGTTCTTCTTATGTGTCTTTTGTAAATGTTAATATGTATTTTCCATTTATCTTTGAAAAAGGCATTTGAAGCCAGTGAGGGGGTGTGAGTGTAAGACACTGCACATAATCGTGACTGAGTCCAACAGAATAAAATACTTTTCATACAAACAAGTGATCACGAGAAAAAAGTGTTATCGGAAGAAAACAAAACCAGAAGAGTTGTAGAGGTAAAAGACTAAGTGTGTGCGTCTTCCTTGTGGCTTCGAAAAATGAGAGTTAAGAGTTCATAAGAGTAATAAAAACCTGGCCAAGAGCCCAGGACTTGACTGCTGTTACAGGTCACGACAGCTACACCTAGGGCTATGGAAAACCACAGCAGGAATTACAGACACAGAGATGCCAAAGGCTGATAACTTACAACCCCAAACAGAAAACCAGCACCTGGAAACAGCTCAGAAATATCTGCAGCATTACCAGAGATGAAAATCGTGCTTGCTCACTAGGATCCCACCAGGAGAAGTCCACACCAAGGTGCTTCTCCCCAGCTTTTCCTCAGATGGTTGAACGAGATGATAAAAGCCACAGCATGGCTGGCTGGCCATGAGCATACTGCTCGCAAACCAAGGGCTGGCTGGTTTTTCTTCTTATACACATATAAATTATCAAAACACAACGCCAAAACATCATACCACTGCTGTTTCAAAGTAACAATATCACCATTCCCTGATGCTAACAGGGAGAGAGGATTCTAGACAGATAGCAGTATAGATCAATGGCACAGAAAAGACACGTGGATTTAGCTGTTTAACAGACTGGTTCACATTTCAAGTCACCATTCTGCTCCTATAAATGGAAACATCCCCAGGAAAATCAGGCCCAGCTCTGGCACAAGCATACTGCTTGTAATGTAGTGCAAGTGACAAGCAGGGTGACCTAAAACCCAACAGGTTCTAAACCTCTGCAAGGCTCAGTTACAAAGTTAATGTGAACAAAGAGCAGGGAACAGGAAAGCAAAGGGAAACATAATATACAAAGGCAAGGTAGTACACAAGCTTTCCACCAGGAACAAAGCAATTGCAACTGGTATGAAGAATCACAGGAAATTACTGAGGCTTTCTCAGAAATGGTGCATTAAGGGCTGCCTGTTCCAAGAGAATCAAGAAACTCTTCAGTTCTTCATTATCATAAAAAAAGTAAGGAAAGAAAGAAAGAAACTGGGTGTAAGGCATCAACGAAACCTGGGAAGAGTACCAGATCCATTAAGAGAGTTGGGATAGATAAGCTGAGGTAATACAGCCTTGGAGTAACTCATGTCCCTTCTGTTGCAAGGAGATAGAGCTGGAATTCCATGCCAGAGCACGCACGTTACTGTACCAAATTAGCACCTGGGGAAACCACCACAGCTTTACAAAGCAGTACAGCATGCATAATGTCCAGCATGGTGAGGAATAAAATACCTGCAAAAGCTTCTCAAGCACCAGGACCCAAGACTGACGCCAGGAAGCTCTTGTAGCCAGGCCAGTACTAGATAGACCAGCATTGCATGGTTATTTGCACAATGGTCTGCTGCTGTACATGGAATCCCAGACTGGTTTCGTTTGGGAGGGACCTTAAAGACCATCTAACCCCCTGCCATGGGCAGGGACACCTCCCACCACACCAGGTTGCTCCAAGCCCCATCCAACCTGGCCTTCAACACTGCCAGGGAGGGGCAGCCACAGCTTCTCTGGGCACCCTGGGCCAGGCTCTCACCACCCTCACACCAAACAATTTCTCCCTCACATCCCATCTCCATCTCTCCTCTGGCACTTGGAACCCGTTCCCCCTCGTCCCATCACTCCCTGCCCTTGGCACCAGTCCCTCTCCAGCTTTCCTGGAGCCCCTTCAGGCACTGGAAGGTGCTCCAAGGTCTCCCTGGAGCCTTCTCTTCTCCAGGCTGAACACCCCAACTCTCTCAGCCTGTCCCCAGAGCAGAGCTGCTCCAGCTCTCTGGGCATCTTTGTGGCCTCCTCTGGACTCACTCCAACATCTGCCCACCAGATTGAATTTGTGGCTGGAAAGCTGCCCTGCCCTCAGATGAAGGCAAATGTCATGAATCACCTTCCTACCTTCTTTTTTTAAAATTTATTTTTTTTTACATTTGTTTTACTTACAGTTCAACCACTACCATAAACTAATTCATTAAGAGTCTTAGTTCAGGAATTCCTTCAATATGAAGTCCCCTGAAAATAGGGCTATGCTCCAAGGACAAATATATCAGAACAAAACATTCCCTCTGAGAGCATTTGTTTGTTGGAGCCTCCTGTTCTGAATCGGTGTGACTTCGGTAATTCCCACAGAAGCCAAACAGATGAGGATTAGGCTCCATTTGGAAGCAGTCCTGTTTGCAGATCCCTCCCGTAAAGGAGGAGAAAGGGACTCCAACTGCATGGGTCCAGCTATGGCTAGGAGATGACTACTGACAGCTGAAATATGGCATGGTGCGACTCATCCATCCCTCACACACTCTGCAAGCTGGAGTCTTGGCTCAGTGAGCTGGCTCACCTCAAGCTTTAGGGACAAGAGAGCTTCTAGATCAAATTCAGGGCACGATGCAGTCTGTGCCTAAGTATTTAAAATGGAGAAGTGAGGAGTCGAAAGGCACAGGCTTGGCCCCAAATCCAATATGCAATGTAGACAGAATGGCAGGCAAAGCTGCAGTTCCATATACTGACACAAGACATTCTAGATAAGAGACTGCTTTTTACATTTATTGGGGAATTAATTTGCAAATCAGTTTCCTATAAATGACAAAATGTTCTGAAGCATGGGCATACCTAAAAATCTCATCTTCAGCACTACGTGCCATTGCACTGCCTTGATACCTTCCCTTGCCTGCATTGCCTGTAACCGACTAAGAAGGAAAACAAGGAGTAATCGGGATTCTCTATGTAATCAAGACTTCCAAACCCAAGGCAAACAAATCTAGCAATGCATTTAATACTCTTTTAAACAAAAACGCTTTCAGAGATCACTGATTCTGCTTTCTCAGTTCCTGCAGTGATTAAAGTCTGATTCGTGTGACTTCTCTCCCTTTGCACATCACTGTCAGTCATGTGAATGAAGAGTGAGCTCATAAGCTTGACCTCTTGAGCAGTTACCTCAATCTGCTTTGGATTTTGGTAACTACATAAGCGCTCTTTGCGATGACAGGAGTCTTGATGGGGGTCTCCAACTCATCTTCATGCCATGTGAACAGCATTATGAAGTTATCACAGAGTATTATGGAAGTTTACCTCTCAGGATTAACATTAATACGTAATTTGTAAAGTGGTTTGTGCTACCAAACTTTTATTGACTCTGTAGAAGCAAGAACTTGATTAAGAAGAGAGAGTCCCTTAGGCTGAGACTGGAGGTGTTAAATACTGACCTACCCATTCTAATTGAAATTTAGGTACCATACACTTTGCTGGATTCATTGGAAGGAAGGTAGTTATAGCCTGTTACATCAGCTCTAGGGAGTAGTGAACAGACAGAGGTTACAACAGGATACATTTGACCTATAGTCTTAAATTGCGACCATTAAAATAATAAAGCAACAAAAGACTTATAAGCTATTTATAGCTCCCATGTATTTCCTGTCTCTCAGCAGCTGTGCACATTTTTGGAGTTAGCAATGAAAATGCAGTATTGGAAGAACTATAAAAAATACAAAGCCAGGCGATTAAAAAAACCCATGGAGTTATTAAAAAAAAAAAAAGAAGATTCCTTTCTAGCTGGGGGCTTATTGGTTTCGCTGATTAAAATCCTAAATGTTCTCAACACATGAACTTTTTCAAACTAGCTTCTAACCTTCTTTGAAATTAATGATATTACACAAGTATCGTCCTAAAAGGTCATACTAACCAAAACCTTCCTGCGCTGCCATTGCAATGCCCTGCCTGTGAGTGCCTGGCTTGTGAGTGGGCTTGAGTGGGTTTTGCTGTGGTCTTGCACCTGTTGTTAAAAAGGGAGAACCAAGCATGGGAGCTCAATTCCACAAAGCAAGTGAATCCTTTTTTTCATACTTGCCACTTACTCAGTACACCATCTTTCTAAGCAGTCCAGCCGCGCGTAGCTCCCAAAGATAACACTGCTGAGCAACAATGAAGTGGAGGTCTCTATTCTGAAGAGTTAGAGACATAAACCATCTCTTTGAGACTACTCCACTTGATTTTGGCAAAAGTCCTAACTGACAGTGCCAACAAACAGCATAAAAGCATTATGTTTATCAAGTTCACTGGAGGAAATTACACCACACTCTATCCTTCCCTGCCACCAGCTTATTATGAAGGCACCAGGAAACAGAATTAATGAATCTTCAAATGACCCTTCTCCCAGAGATCATATTAACAGTGTGGTCATTGTTGCAAAAAATAACCTTCAAAGAGTCCTGTCAAAGCCACTGACAGTTCCATGAAGTTTTATGAGCACCATGCTGTTGTGTGTTGAGAAAAGAGATGAAGTATTTATCCGGTTAGAGATCATTAATGGAGAAGATCACAACAGCAAATTTCTGCAGAAAGATAAATTGATACCAATTCATTCACTTCAGGAGTGGGAACGACACCACGAAACTCTTTCCCACTTTATCTGAGGAGAGCTGTCCAAGTGAAGATGTCTTTGTCCTCTTTGAGTGTCAACAGTTCCCACACAACGACAAGACCAAGAAGAAATGAAAGCCTGAAAGGCAGGGTTCGTTTGTCTGGTTGGATTGGGATGAACACACTGCAAGTTCCCTGAGAAAGCTTGAGCTGGGTGGGTACAGACCAGCCCCCCCAGACAGCTCGCTCACTTACACAATCAGTGCCCCAGAGAACGTTTCCTCAGGACACTTACAACATGCTGCTACAAAAACTCTCTGGGAGAAACACTTTTTATTTTCACGCTCAGAAAGCAGCCTAAAACCTTGGTCTATTAGACCTGGAGTAAGTACACTAGCCTCTGTGTTAATGAATAAAAAACAATCAGGGAGAAAAGGAAATCAGAAACTATTTGAGCTGAGGAACAATTAAATGATTTTTTGGACTCTGGAGGGTGTTGGAAGTGATTCTCACCCAGTGCTAACTCATGCAAAGACGATCTATCCAAGCTGTGTACTTTTTCACGTGTATCACGGCCCAACCTACAGTCTAAGCAGGTTTTCTCAAGATGAGATTCCTTTATCAATCGGAGTTTTGGACAAGTAAAATAATTGATTAAAAAAAAATATAAAAAACAAGCTTAAGAGTATATTGTCCACACTAATGCTCTTCACTTTAAAAACTACTGAATTACACATTTCTCACGCTTTGCTCTTCTAGATCCCACTGAGTTCTACAGAATGTAAACACGACTAAATATATACACATTCAAGTTAGATGTTGCTAATAATTTGAAGTTCTATTCCTATGAGAAGAACGTAAGGTTTAGAATATGCAATCTGAGTTGCCGTGATGTTCTCAAGGTATTAACATATCAGATTAATAAAATTTTTGTAAGAGCAATGAAACGAAACTGTATATGAAGCTGAAAACTTCATACTAATCTGTATTTTAGAAAATAGATGCCACAGTCAGCACATCCACTAATCTCCTATTACTTACACACAATTGGCAGTAAATCTTCATAATGTGTGACCCAGTTATCTCATCCACAGCACCATCAAAGAATACTAAATACACCAACAAAGCCAGTGTATAAATTCAGCTCCTTGTACCACACACTGAAGTAACACAGCTCGTGAGAATCAGAGAGTTTAAGCTGGTGTGCTTCACACAGGGGTTTCCTTGAGAAACAAAATCCTTCATACAAAACGTGATGGCAAAAAATGGTAAGGCTGTGACAAGACTCTCAAAAGCCAAAAAAGTCTGAGTATGGTTCATATAACAGCTGATCCTCAGTAACTATCACCAAAACTTCGAGGGAACTATATGAATTTGTATTAGCTGAAAATGCCACCCCGTGAGCCTTAAACTCAGTGTGCAAAATAAGAGAACAGAGATCTACCTTGAGAATAAAGTCAATTTTAATGCTGCATTTCCTATCTTCTTCACGGTCCAAAAGCCTTACTATTATTGCAACTACTGTTCTTTACATAATTCGCTAGAATCCTTTTGATGTGTAAGCAAGCATACGGAGACAGCCCACCTCTGAAGTGGGAGATCCAAACTCAGAGTGCTTACATATGAAATACTTTGTACCATATGCTCCAGTGTGTGCCCACAGCCAGAGGCAGCTTGCTGCTGCTACTGCATGCTTTTCACCCAGAGGAGCTCTGTTCTACCACTAAGTCACTTGCATCTGATCTAATGTTGATGTCTCCCACTTACCACTTGCATCCAAAAGTTCTAGAAAGCTTAACCAAATCAAGCATCAACTTTAACAGACTCTTCTGTGAAAATACGCACCTTTGCTTCTTGTGCATTCGTCCATTGCACAGGAACTGCCTGGGCATTTATACCCTTGGAGTGTGTGTTCACACCATCACAACTCCATGTATCAGTGCTCCCATGTGTTTACTGCACATCCACCAAAGTCTTTGAACAGGGTTATCTGTTCCTAACACCTCAGTGCAAGTCTGGAAGTGGCAAGAGAATCTGTCCAGCAGTTTCACAGATCCTCTGCACAACAGCCAAATTCCACCACTGCTCAGCAGCACCAAACGCACCTCATTTTTATATCGCTAGCGGTAGCCCCACCAAACATCACACTAGCTTCTTGGACCCAAAAGGCTGCTGGAGGAGTCCCTGGACTGCGTATCTGACATCAGGCCCTGTACATAGTACAGCCCCTCCCTTCTGGAACTGTGAAAATAAGTTCCAGCATCTCTGTTAAGTCACCTGCCTTATGCACCAGTGCTCTACAAAGCTATACATCTGCTTCAGAAGCTTGCTGCTTTGACGCTGCTCCTCACAATGAACTGCAGGACTAGAAACCTGCTGATACTTCTTACTACTTTTTCTTTGTACTTTCCACTGTGGAGCTGCCCTCAAACCCACAGACCAATTTGCGCAGCCAAGCTCTTCCCTAATGGATCAAGTTTCATGTTAAATAAAGAAGGAAAAGCTTTCTTTCACATCAGTGAGTGCAAGATGGAAAAAGAAGGAAAACATTTCATCATTGGTTCTATAGTTTGGCTGGAACTTACACTGAGACTTTGGAAATTGTTTCCATAGGGAAGTACATGCCCAGAAGAGGTTTCCCTGGAGTTCCTACGTCTGGATTTCTCACCTTGGGTCTTCAGTGGTTGCTGCTGCCCAGGCCTGAGAGAAAATCCTCTAGTCTCCAAGTCTGACAAAAAGGTGCCCTTGCATTTTGGCATTACAGCCATGGCTACTACACCCATCTCCAACAAGGAGGAACCTACACTAGCCACTAGCCATATTTTACTGCTTTACTCTCAGAGTAAGGTGACATTCTGGGGCAGGCAATGCAATCCAACAAACATATTTGATGCTACACTGGTTATCAGAGAAGTAAAGGTACACAAGGCATACAAATGCATAAGCCAAAAAAAAATTCATGGGTGCATAAAGCCAACACTGTCTGCTTCCCCTCCAGTAATACTTTAACCTTTTTTTTATGCAGGCAGGGAGGGCCATCCCCTTGCTGTAGGATCAACATTTCTCATTTAAACAAACACTCCTAATTTACTGTTGATTTCAAGGTTTACATTCATAATGCAAATTACTTTTTCTATTACTCCCTCTGTTCTACTAGTGCTTTCTGATTTACCCATTTGTTTCACACATAAAACGTCCCTTAAGCAATCCCAACATAAAGGACTAGGTCCATTTTTCACCTAGTTTTCTCCTCCTGTTTAAGTGACTTGGATTCTGACCACAACTAACTATATGAGAATTCTTTCAGTGAAAAATTCTTGTTGGAAAATTCCATTTGCTTCACCTAAACAAGCTCTCAGCTTCCAAAAGTTTGCAGCTCTGCAGTTTCTAGCATTTAACTTTTAATAAATTTCACCTTATACCCACATAAACACAAGCCAGCCAAGTCACAGCTGTGTCAAGAACCACCTCCTCTTGCTTGTTTTGCATCTGCCACCCCCAGTTTGTCTTGTAACACACAGGCAATGATCACTCCCTGAACATCCTCTTGCACTGCCCATAACTCACTAACCTGTTAAATACACACTGAATTGTCACTTCACCAGCCAGAGGAGCCTAAAACATATCTACTGTGCACACAGAAGCCATTCTGTGATATTTTTATTATCCCTATTCTGAACTTCTTATAGTCCCGTGGAGCCTGAAGACAAACACAAAGTTCTCCCAGCAGAGATGCACTCTGCTTCATCCTCCACCTTCCAAAACAGCCCCTGACATTGTTCGCAGGTTTGACAGGCCATCAACCTCAAACTGACAGTTTTGTCAAACCACCTAAAATAATCCCAAACTCTTTCATTTCATTGTCCTTAGAAAGCTTTCTCCAGCCTGCTTAGCTGCTATTAGAAATGCATGCCTCTACCGCTATTTCTATTACACTTTTGCATAAGATGATGTGTGTTAACACTTTTTTGGTTGTTCCCAGAAGCAACTTGGGCAACAGTTTAGACCATCAATGATGGCATCCATCCACGTTGCAAACTCTATGCAAATAACTTTTAATTATAAGAATCATCTTTTGATTATAAGGATCAGTCTGACAAACTTTTACTGCCACAGAAAATGGGTTTTGGCCATTTTTTTCTTTATTTTTTTTCCCAAAACAAAAGAAAAAACTCCTTTAACTGTCCTTTCAAATCTTTCTTCCACATTTTGTCATGTCCCCAAAACACTGCTTCATCTGCAGCTTGTGATTCAAAACAAGGTACAATCAATAATTGCAGGGGGGTTGCTCATTTTTCATGTCATTAACAGCTACGTTTTACATTTCTGCACGAGGCTTTTCCAGCTGTTTCACTTTTTAGCACCACTGGTGTCTGAAGCAGTCCAGGCTATTTGCACATCAACTGCACATATTTCATCTTTTTATTCAATTGTAGTTGGTGTTACTTTGATCATATATTCTGATTTTATACCTTCTCCCCTCCTCTCTTTCTTATTCTCTTGGTCTCAGGTGACAGACCACAAAAATACTATGATTTTTACAGGAAAATTTGGGATTGGGATTTCTGATTTTCCTTCCTCTACTAAGCCTTCTTGGATTACACATTTACAATTTTGTCATGCTTTCTCTGCAGCCACAAGGCTTGCAGTCTCACTGATATTTTTTAATGAAAGCTGGGGTTAGCAGCCACTAAGGAAAAGAAAGTATTTTAAGACTTTCTACAGTACAATTAAATGGACACTGGAATTGTATTTGCAATATTTTAGGGCTTTAAAAAGAACACACAAACATCAGTACACTCTAGGTTCCGTGGCCATCTGGTGCACAGTCCCAGTGACTGCTCGCTTTCCTCTGGAAAGGAGGAGGACAATTTTGAACTTCTTCATGAAGCTGCATCTACAGGACACGACAACAAAGTGTGAGAGCCTGACAGTCTCCGTGCCTATTTATGAGAGTACCTTGAGACAAGTATAGGCTGTTCCTAAAGCTCTTCCAAAAGTAAGCAGTACTTTCTCATTTATCAACTGATTACTGTATAACATTTATTTTTAGGAGGCCTGAAACAACCTTGCTCTTCTAGTCACCAATGCTCCCCCACAGTCAGCATCCTAGGTGAGTGTTGCTCATGGTTCCTATGCTTTCAGTATGCATACACAAACCTTAACACATATTTTATACGTATGTACTTATCGCTTATGTGCAGTTTAATAGCATACAGGCCTTGTTAATAGTATTGAACACTGGAAGAACACTGGAATTCCTGTGTTTCTCTTCAGAACTTTTTTCCATCACCAAGTTCCAGTTCATACACAAAAATTCACTCTCTGCAAGACAAAAAAACCTCACACCAATGTCTATTCGAAGTCACAGACAATCAGATATAGGGAATAAATAGGAAGAACTAGTATCCCAGAGGTAAATAAAAGGTATTATAGATTTAGAATTAGGTATTAGGTTTAAAATATGACAGATTGTAAGTACTGAGAAAAGAAAGTGAAGTTAGTCAGATTTTTAAAAAATTAAATCATTATGCTACTTGTTTACAAGTAGATGCAGGTCTGTACTACCCCGGCTCCTTCCTGACATTGAAATACCAACCAACATTCAGATATGCATTCAGATCACCAAAATCCTAAGCCCCAGCTAATATAGTCATTTTAGCAGGTTTCTGACTTAAAACTATCTTGAGTCATTCTCAGGCTTTATCAGGAAAGACTAGATACTTGTTGCTTTCATTTCTTTCAGTCCTCAGAGACGCCTGTAATCATTTTATTTCCTCCAAAACTGAGCTCTTTAATCAGCAAAATACCCCAAGACAGCTAAAATTTCTTAAGTTAATAATGCCGAGTCACACTAATGTCTATACTCACATGTAATTTGTTAAATGCCATGAGATGATAAAGGGAAATGCAGCAGATTTTATAAATTTTCCAGAAATAAGCCACAGTAAAAAAAAACCAAAACAAAAACGAAAAACCACACACCACCAGGGAAGAAAGAGGGAAAGAGAGAATTCATGCATGAGCAGACACTGAACTTCGCAGATTAACATGACATTTTTATATTACTAAGATAACCTCTTAATTTTTCAATGGCTACTCTAAGATATACATGCTTTTGTATTCATGTTTTACCACATTTACATAGATTCAAGAAGGATAAGACATAATTAAGACATATCTAAAGTCAAAATACAAAACTGGCTGTATCATCACATTTGACACTGTAAAAGTAGGGAGAAATAATACTCTTGAGTGCAGTATTTCTATTAAAATAGAGAGAATTAAATTATTCAGTATATTAAAGAACCCACAGATATTCCTTTTTATTTTCCTACCCTTCTTTTTCTGCTCTGTGCACCTTGTAACACCTAAGGTCTGAGTCAACGTTACAACATTTGCAGTATGGACATATATCAGAAACTCTGTTGTTCCTTGTTATCAAGCACTGAACCTACTTAACCTCATGGTTTTTTTTCAAGCTGTTTTACTCTTAAAGCTTTTTTGAGGTACAGAAGCTTAAAAATTTCCAATCCTTCTCTTTCAGACTGATTCAACAGACTATAATCTACAAGTTCATTGGTCTTCTCCAAAACCAGAACCTAATGGGTGACAGTAATTACATTTTTCTACCTAAACACAGAGCTTCTGCTTAGAGAAGGCATTTAGTTTTCTCTTTAAAAAGAGTCACATATACAATCTCTTAATTTAGAGAAAGTTCCACTAGGAAGATGATGTAATTAAGCATATGCACATTTCATTTCCACACACAAATATGCATGCATGTGTATATGTATAATTTACATTAACACAAATGCAAATGGCTGAATGGTATAATTAAATACACCCAGCAGATTAGTGTCAGATATCCTATTTTTCAATTAACTTTGTAGCTAGACAGTTCTGCATTTGAAATGCATTACAGCATGCTGATTGCATAGATTTGGCACCAGCTGACGTGAGCATGGGAGCAGCTACGAATGATGATGAAAAAGCTTGATTTGCTATCACGTGCTAACCAAGATTATTTGGGAGAAATCATGCAAAAATTAACACGTTACATTCCTTAATCATTGCTCCTCTGCAAGCTCACAGACTGCTGCACTCCTTCAGGAAAACTGCAGCAGGATGAAGAGTGACTTCCCTTTAATGCCCTGATTTTGCCCCAAAATACTATATAAAAGCTATAGGTATGTCTGTTTCATATGTCTTGATATTGCTTCTTGTAAAGCTTGAGTAAATAGTTGACATACAGGCATATTTTTGCTGCTTTATGGAAGCCATCTGTGTTTTTTCAGGTGTTCTCACTAGCTTTCATTTCATCCTTTGCTAGTGTATCCAAAAACTGTGCTTTTAGGGAAAATTGGCAATGAGGTCATTACCCACACATCCATGAAAGCTACTTGCACTTGAGCTTCCCCTACCCACAGGTTTCCACAGAAAACAGTTTGGGGTTAGAAGATTTAAGCTGCATTGTCCCCATTTTAAAGGAAAAAAACAAAAGAAGGAAACAAAAGTTAGCTCATTAGGTATGAGGTGTTTCTCCTCTTTATTCTCAATTTTAGGTATTTGCATATTGAAGTTGCATGCTTTGTCCATGGCGAACTCCATGAACTGAAGCAATGCTCTTAACCAAATTGTCAGTGTTGCTTTTTTCTAGGACAGGTTTGTCTGGTTTTATATTTTCATTATTTCATATTTGCTTCAGTCTCTATGTTCATACACCAACACCACAACACTTGTTCTTTTATTTCCTGCCATCACATTTTTAATATCACATGGTATATCACTGTTTTTTTTCTGAATTAATTTTTTTCCTTGATCTTGGGAAGTGTCATCTTGCCCCTGTCTGTATATCCAGTCATTGTCAGATTTAACATGATGAGAGTCAAGATTTACTGGGTTCTGAACTGCAGCCTGTTCTTAACCATGAATGTGGACTGTTGCTGAATTGTTTTTTTTAATAATCTTCTTTCCAATCTCCATCTCATCTTGCTTGCACCAAAAGATAATGCATGGTTTGATTAAAGACGGATATTTTTCCTACACAGAAAAAGCAGAATAATGTATTTTGAAAATAGTTTAAAATGTCATCATTCATACTAGTGAATGTTCCCACATAAGAATTGCTGCAGTTAGTACTTGGCTGAATGACGTTCTCCACAAGCACCCAACTCTGTTCCCTACGGACATGATTTGTGTCCTCCTTTGTGAAAAACAGACCATGGATTAATGATGCTGTGTCTGTAAAGGACTACAAATGTTGAGAGAATAACTGTAATGCCCACAGAGACTTATTTTTAAAAAAAAATATCAAGTATTTTAGTAGCAATGAAAACAAATATTTAAATATAAAATACTTAAGTTCAAAAAAAGTTAAGTTCCTCATCTCATATTTAAGCTTAAATATGAAGCAAATTGCTCAAATAGAAAATAATTAATTAGGGACTTAATGAAAAAAAATATGACTTACGACTGCTCAAGAAACATATTTCCACTAAATCTATTGACAATCAGCTCTCCTAAAGCACCAACTAATTTTAAATAGATAACATTAATTTATAAATAAGTGATTTTAGCATTACATCTAATGTCCCTCTTGCTCACCATAGAGCACACGGTCATTAGAGCTCTTGTGAAATCATGCTTCTAAAAACATCACTTTGCTAGGCACAATTAGCTGATTGCATCAGAACCTAAAGCAAATGCTTGTTCACAACAGCCATATTTCCAGCAGCCTGATCACTAGGAACCTGTTAAGATTTAGCCTGCTACTTACAACTTTTTCTTCTTACGGTACGGAAATTTGTCTACTTTGGCCAATCTCTATCCATTGCAAAATAAATGCTCGAACATTAACCAATTGCCCAGTGTCTTCAATAAAAAGCCAACAAAATCAAACAGATCTTTCAATTGCATAGCATCCAAACTTTGCATCCAATTGTGAGAAGACTGGAGACAGACAATACTTTCATGTCACATCCATGTGACCTTGAAGGAACAAGAAACACATATTACAGGCATTACATACAGGACTTTTGAAAATAGGTTTGATTATGCAAGCCTGTTGGGTTATAAAGGGAGATGGAAAAGTGTATCTACTGCTCCATGCAACCAGTCTATAATTACACTGTCAGCATCATGTATGCAGCATATGCAGGAACACACCCCCAAAAAACAAGCGAACTACATACCCCGCTAATACAACTGGGGACATGTAAAAAAAGAAAGGAAGCGATTTTAGAGAGATGGAGCTGAGAGGAATTTAAAAAAAAAAAGAGAAATTTATCCCTGGGTTTGTTTTAAGCATAAATTATTGCAGTGTGCCATACTCAGAGCTTGCCAATATGTAAATTGTTGACTCAACTGCCATATACCCTGGCAAGACTGAGCCCTTGATGAAAGAAAACTCAAGGAAAATGAAGAGATTATTAAGTTGACAATAACCTGAAAGGTGGCTGTGTCCTTACTTTAAAGGACCTTAAAAAAAAATTAGGATTTTACTACTAATCTCATTTCTGGAACTGTTTATTTTTTTAAAAACACTAGTTGTCTTCAGTTCTGAAAATTAAACTCATCGTTACCACGGAAGCACTGTCACAGACGCACACAGTTTCCCCAGCCTACTGTCCCACTCAAGATTTTCACCAAGAACAGGCTAGTATCGCAGCGAAACTTTGGGTTGTTCATAATGATCCACCCCTTCTGGTCTGAAACATTGCTGGGGGAGATGAAACATGCTCTCCTCCTCCCCAACTTTAATATCTTGCTTTGGAGAAGAAGTTACAAAACTGAATGCAAACAAGAGGATTAAGATGGTACTGCTACAGAACTGCTCTTCTGAGCAAGTACAGGAGAACTGCAGCAGGCTGACAGCAGTTGAGGAAAGCATTTGCCCTGGGGACCTTATTAGTGTGTATAAAAGGTGGGTATCAAGAGGATGGAGCCAGACTCCTTTTGGTGGTGTCAAGTGATAGAACAAGAGGCAATCGGCAGAAACTGATGCACAGGAAGTTCCACCTGAACTTGAGGAGGAACTTCTTTACTGTGCAAGTTCCTGCACACTGGAACAGGCTGCCCAGAGAGGCTGTGGAGTCTCCCTCACTGGAGATGTTCAAGACCAGTCTGGGTGCAGTCCTGTGCCATGGACCAGATGTGCTCTAGGATGTCCCTGCGTTGGACCAGATGGCCACTGTGGTCCCCTTCTACCCGTACCGATTCTGTGAAGCTGTGATTCTGTTTGCAACAGATCAGAAACCCCCTGGAAGAGCAGCAAGGGGACCTTGCTGGCCCACATCACCTTGGTAGCACACTCCTATCTGAACTGCAACGATAACACAGTGTCATTCCAGAACAATCAACTGGTCTACACTGAAGACTTCTGCCAGCAAATCCGTATCAGTATAGGATGTGAAAACATCCTCTATTTGGAGTGCTGAAGGCATGAATGTACCCATAATGACTGAAAAACATCTCTGTGTTTTTCAAGAGTTGGTTTAATGACACAAATACCATAGATCCTCTATTTTGGCTTGTCACAGTGTGTTTCACAATAAACATGAAGAAAATTGATTCTGTTTCATTAGCAAAGTGAATGCATGAATATGAGTAATTAATGCAATTCTATCAAAGAAGAAAGTGGTTAGGTCTTAAATAGTAATTAGAGGCGCATCTGGGGGGGGCATCATTTTGGAGAGAAAACTTGCACAGGTATCTAGTGAGAAACCAGAAAGAAGCAAATGCACACTGGTGGCATTCAAGCGGAAGGCCTATTTTATCAGATAAAATCAACTCAACTAGAAAGCTTACCTTCAAGGTTAGTGCTACTTTAACCAATGTGAGGCCCATCCCTGGTTACTTCCACAAAGAAAACTTATGATGAATAAATCTTTCTGACACCAGCCTGCTTACAGCCCATGAAGGCACAGAAATGCTGCTCCAACAAAAAAAAAGCAAATAAAACAACAGTCATCAGCTTCTTTACAATTTCCAAGGCCTCGAGACAAGGTACTTGAGTGTGGAGACTCAGTTTCTACAGAACAATGGGCATCTGTTGCACCAGCTGTGAATCGCCCTTGAACTAACAAGTAAAGAGATAAGGAGGAAATTGAGCAAGGAAGACTTGAAGAAGCTACTGTTGAAGTTAGATACAATGTTAACATACACGTAACAGCTAGTAGCAAATCAATGTATTAGATTAGGAACGTGGACAAAGCGAAGCATCCGATCAAGAAATGTGTGATCAGCACGTGATTGCATGTAAAGAAATAATCACACTATAAAAAAGGCCAGGATTGTAATAAAGCTTTGGCTTCTGCCTGATTCACATTGAATCTGCAGGATCCGTTTCTTTTTCCCCTCATTTGAGAACTCTGAAGTTCTGCCAACCCCGCCATCTCTCTCTGCTGGATTCTTCCTTGTGTTTCTGAACATCCTCTTAAATCTGCAACCCAACAATATCCCCGATCCCACTAGCTACTGACCCTCAGAGGAAAGCTGTGTTGCTCTTCAGTCACTCTTCTCAAAATACCGTGTAAACTGTGTCACTCTTCTCAAAATACTACTCTAAAGGCTTTTATTCCTCAGCCAGCTCGCTGCTGAACAACTCTGTTCTTCCTTCCATTCAGCACGAATACCTGGCACACTTTGTGCCAGTTGGCATAAAGTCTGGCCTGGCATCAAAGTGCTCTCACTTACAGATATTAACATCTTACAAATTCAAATAATTATATTCTACTAGTAGCTAAAGAAACACGTGGGACAAGGATGCAAGTCCTGAAACCTTAACATGTCATATTCAATTGAATAAATTCAATGATTGATTTAATAAAAAAATCCCCCAAGTTAAGCAAAGTAAAGCAAAATAACTCAAACCAAACAATCAAAACAACTGCCTACCCCAAAGCTCTCCTTTCTCATCCCAGCTAAGGGTTTGGGGACCACAGGTTCAGCACACAGGGGAAAGTATCCATGACTGAGAGCGTATCTGACCCAGCCACTGCTGATTCCTGGTTAGAGGCTTGCATCTCTTTTTCAACCCCTGCCACACAGACATACTGGAGCTACCATCACAATATCAAAGTGTAGCAAACATTAAGTTCCACATCACGCCAATGATCTCTCAAATAACCCATAATGTTCAAAAGAAATTTCAGAAGAAATTAAGATGAACTATGTTCAGAATACTCCAATTCTTTTATTAATACAAAAGTCACAATCAATTTTCAACATCATTATTTTAGTTTTGGTACTGAAATGAACAGAAGATGCAGAACAGGTTTGTGCATTTATTTATCTACATGTGAAACACATCACCTTAATGGCAGCCTCTTTTGAACTGGCTAATTATGATGTGGCAACCGCAGCAGGGACCCGCACAGTCTTTCTGTGACTCTACAAATGGTTCAATGGATTGGTATGAAATGCAATTACAAGTAAAAAAAGACACACACACAAAAATATCACTGTTCCTAAAATATAGTCGCCCTTTAACGTATTCTTGCATTCCAGTGTCTATTAGTGCTAATAACCTGTGTCAGATGGGCTTTGCTCAGGACCAACTAAAAGCAACAGAAGGTCTTCGTGCATCAATCTGGAGCAAAGCTATAATGGATTTTCGGCACATCAAGAGACTTTTCTAAAGTAGGAGTAAAGTGTTTACACAGGGGTCTGAGGAACAACTATTGGCCAAAATAACAGAATAGGGAAGAGAACACCTGAACACCAACTCTGCAGTCAGTCCCACCACTTGCTCGTTAAAGACACACTGTCTAAGCAGCATGACATGTCTGGTCTTGCCTAGTTTTTACCCCTTTTTTCACCTGTGACAGGTAGTCCCTGGACTTTCGTTGTTATTGTTTTACTTTTGGTTTTTTGTTCATCAAGGAAAGTTAAACATTCAAGTTTTCCCTCTGCCAAAACCTGGCTTAGTGTTTAAAAGCATTTCAGTCATCTTTGAGAAACTCATTTTAAGGAGAAGGCCTAGGAAGACCCCTTCCAAGCTCTGGGTGACTTTGGGCTGTCAGCACACACTACACAGCATCTCGAGTGTGTTATGTACACAGGCAACCAGAGCATCTATGCTCACCTCCTGCAGTGTCAGGAAAAGATGGAGCATCACATGGCAGACAAGGTATGTGAAAATTAATAATTCTGATGTCTCTCTTGCAACACACGAAGGCTAACACTGCAAAACACCTTTAACACCTGCCAAGCTACAGGATTCCCACTGGCAGTATTTTGGCTCAATGCATGGGTCTATGGGTGCAAGAGGCAGCAATCATCTCTCAAGTTTGCCAGACCATTCTATGCCTTACTTCAAAGTCAACTTGTGTACTGAAGGCCACTCCTTTCCCAACCTGGCATCAGGCTGGACCAGCAGGTGACCCTGCAGAGTAGCAGGAGATTCCCTCCAAAGCTTGGAATCCCATAAAAACCTCTCATGTTACCAGCACACAGGCCTTGCCTGAAAATGTCAGTATCATATCAATTAGACAGCCAGAAAGAGATCAGACATTTTAATGACATCACCTCCATGCAGACTTGCCGCTGTCACTACACGTGCACAAGGGTGAAATGATTTTTGAGATCATTCTAACCCAAAATGAGATCAAGCTTGCAAGTGACAGGATTAGAGGAGAGAGAAAAGGCCATCCTAAATTACACTTAACAATGACACATTGCAGTTTGATAAACTCGGTAACATAAATGAAGTTTCTGACCAAACATGCATCTTGACAAGAGCAACCATCATATAATTGCATAAGCAAGCAAAAAATGTGTTCATATTCTAAGTATTTGTATGCAAGTTGGTATCAGTTGTATTTTAGAAACAAATAATTCATTCACAAGCTAATTTGAGCAATACAGTCTGCCAAATTGAGCCTGAAACTTGAAAAACCAAAGTTCTGCAGGAAGAAGCCAGTCCTCTAATTTCCTGCATGACTGGAGACACAAAATTAAGACAAAGTGTCATTTTATTAAGGCTCAGAAAACACGTTTTTAAAACTAAGGTGACTTTTAATTCTTTAGCTTCCACAGTTTTAGAAACAAACACTTGTTTAAAACACCTCAGTGAGGACGCTTAATGGCCTGAAGGCAATCTCTGTTAATGCTGTCTGCTCTGGAATGTACTTTCTGTTCTCAGTGCCTTTAGCTTGGAAATGCATAATACCTCTTTCTCTAATTTATTATTATTAGAACTACAGGGATGAGAAATTGTCAGTCCAACTTAGACATCACCTTATTTAAACTTAAGACTCTGTGTGCACTCTAGGGAGTTTTGCTGTTGTCCTGGATGAAACAAGTGGTAGAAACTTAGAGGTACAAAACCATTCCTCCTCTAATTACACATTTCATGCACTGCTAAACTCTTTAAAATGGAGTCACTATTCTGTGGCCGACACATTATCGTTTGTGTGGATAATTAGTGCATATTCTACCGACTAAAATGAAAAACTACCAGGCTGAAAACTCCTAATTTAAATAGGTACTGCTGTAACAATAATAATCCAGATAATGTACCAGGTACCAGGAAGGCTTCCTCTGGTTTTTTAAAAGCAAACCAAGAAAGACTCCACCGCGTTCTGTATTTCCTCAATATAACACATTCCAATAAACATGTATTTTTTTAGAATAACCAGTTACCTTGAACTGATATTTGAAAGTATTAAAAGAAAAACCTCTCTAGCTTTGGGAGCTATGCAGGCAGGTAAAAACATGTTTCTCAATGTAAAACCAGTACAGCTGATACGGCAATAGGTCTACAAAATGATCTTGACGTTGGACATGAGAGAAACATTTTGTGAGAATGATTGCCTTTGTTCAGGCTGGATTGAAAAAACATCTTTAAAAATTTAGAACATTGTATCACAATTCCAGTGCTACATTCATACAGACTTTTTTTCATTTATTTATTTATTACAAACAGAAATCACTCAATTCTTGCCTGTAACTATGACTGATTACAGTAAATCTGAACTCTGCCTCTGACTGTTACTTTCTTTTGCTTTCTCTTATCATTCTTTTTCTTAATGCTACCTGACCATCTTAATATTCTTTTAATTATATTCTGTGTCTGTACCAAAGGTGCAGTCCTATCAAAATCAAAACAGTGCTGAAACACGGGCATATACACATTGAGGCTATTACTTGGGAATTTCCATGCTTTTTTCTATCAGAAGGGGAAAATTAAGTATCAAAATATGTCTTTACTTATTTATTTTTATGATGACTGTTTCTATGAACGCAGCTAATAATAAAACAAGACCACCACTTTGTTCATTATTTCCAAACACCTTCCCTGGGCAGCAAGCCAACATCAAAATATTTTACCATCATTCTCTTAGCATATTACTGCTTGTGCTTGTCTGGCTGGCTGATTATGGCTCCTTGCTGTCCTCCTTACGCTTCTCTTGTCTCTAGATACAGCCACTAGCATACAACTACCCTAGTAGTGGCTTGTCTCTACAAACACCATAAATGCTTAAGTGAAAGCCCAGATGCTGGGCACTTTGATGAGGATCTGTGTTGACACAATGGTTCCTTTTGTTTCAGTGTATTCTACAATTCAATAAATTGCTTCAACTTGTTTACAGTAATTTTAAAGTTCAATGTCCATCAGTTACAACAATGCTTCATTTGACCTCCCATACTATACATTTAGGACATTTTATTGTTTATCACACTTTTAGCAATTGATTTTCACAGCTCTCACTTCTTTTCTTTCCCTCTAAATTATATTTCACAACAGGCTGTGTTTACCGTGTTAGTCCCCAACTTTCAAGAGAAATACAAGCTCATACCTTTAGGTTCGTATTTGTGACAACACCAGATCAATGCTCGATTTGCCATCTGCCTTGAGTATCTCTTATGTCATCGTTTCCTCAGTTTATATTCATTATAAAACACCTGTCAAATCTGTCACCCGGATTATTCTGTGCCCATGTTGTACCCCCAAACACGTGCAAGCGCAAGTCTTGTTTGAGAAACACCACATGAAAGAAGATTGATTTTCATCTTGGAAATGTCAAACTTCAGCCTATAATGCTCAGCTACATTTTTCTGAAACAGCAAAGTTCAGAAAGAGCTATAGACCTGACAGATCTCTGACACATCATGATAGATGTGACAGGTCTACTACTTCACTGCCAGAAACGTCGTCCAACAGAGTGAGGCAATCAATGAAGAAGAATAGCTCCATCCCAGATTGCAGAACTATTTTTTGTACATGCATAAGAGAGGAAACAACACATTTTTTGCATCTCTGGAAACTCTTAAACTACTACACTAGCTTGCTTTAGTATTATACAACACCAGTTATACAGTTTAATCGCTGTTTCTTTCATCTGTTAATTACTTCTTCATCTAAACTCCTAACCTGCATTTTTGTATTATTAAGCTAGCAGAGAAAAAAAATATAGGCAGAATTTAAAACACACGTTCCTGTTACAAGAACAAGTTTTTCTTACCTTTTTTTTCTGGTCCCTCTGTCAGCGTGGAGAACAACAGCTGCTCCAAATTTATCTGTTGAATTATGTCCCCATCATCCTAGAAGACATTGTAATTGATTAATACTGCATCAAAATTTTACCTTGAGCGCAGTGTGAATACATTTAATTTTCCTTTTTTGAAAATTTCGATATTTGAGATAAATTACAGCAAGTTTGGAGAAGTTAATTTGACATTCATAAATCAAAGCTTTCTAGAGAAAGAATTGCTTTGATTTATAACTAATGCCTTTGAATGTATTCTACCACCTACCCTTCAAGTAGCAGCCTTGACTTCAGCAAGAGGGAATATACTCCAAAATATGCATTTCTCTAAAGTCATTAGACCACAACACTAACAAAACAAGCACAGCTATGTCAGTTCGGTGATTTAAAATACACTTTTCTAACAGTAACACGAGTACGTTTAACATTCTCAGTAAGTAGGCTCAATAAATCTAAAAACTGTTGCATGGATAGATTGATGGTTACTTGTGCTTGTGTATGATTTCAAAAATACATTCATGCATCACTGTCATAATTCTATTTCTTCCATTATTTTATACATTCATAAGCATATGGACAGTATTTAATGTTGTAATAACCAGTTGGAATTAAGCAAAGCACACACAGAGAGCAAGGAAATACGTAACAGAAGCTCACAAAATTCTGAACCTGGGAACTTAATGATTTAAGCATTTCCAGGTCTAAAGAACTTCTATTTATTCACACGCAACCACAACGGTTTAGCTTTCCTCAGACTGCAGTTCCAAAGAGAAAAGTGGTCTGACAGGACAGGAACATCAGGGGTCTGACAGGACAGGAACATCACGGCACTCATCTCCTGGAAAGCCACGGCTGCATTTATAGAGGCTGAGCAGCACCAGTTTAAAAAACAAGAAGCAAAGTTTGTTTGTTTTTGAATAAGCATTAAATAAACAAGTATCTACACCAGCCGTGTAAGTCAGACACACCTGCAGCACACCGAAGTGTCTGCATAAACCCAGACAAAAGTTTCCTACACCGAATTTGACAGTACACTCTTTGAAGGTATTTCTTCATCAGCTGTCCAGGGTTAAACAGGTGCAGTTTGAGAAGCAGCATTCAAACAAATCGACATCTTTACCAACCCAAATATCACACAGCATAATCCTGGGGACTCCTCCGCACCCGCACGCCTCACGTTACCAGAGGGTCTGTGCCCAGCCGGCTCCTCCCGCCCCAGCCCCTCAGAGCCCTCAGTGCCTCCTCAGGCCGAGGCAGCCAAGCCCTCCCCAGGCGGCCCCTTCCTCCCCCCTCAGTCACCGCCCTCTCCCTGCAGGAACGCACCCCTGGAGCACACCACAGAGATGGCTCACCACATCTGCCTTCTACAAGGTGAAATTATTAACAGGCTTATCAGCCTGACAGACAAAACACTTATATGTTCCCCCAAAAAAAAGGTTTGGACAGCAGATCAATTCCCAACCGCCCCTCACAACTGCCTTCCTCCCCTCGGCTTTCTGAAGCCTCCCCAAAATGGATTTTCCGGAAAAATCAAGCAGAAAAGTTCCTGGCTTCACGCACAGCCTACTGACAAGAACCCACAGTGACACCTCCACCTACAGGTAAGCAAACCAAGGGCCTGAGCTGTGAGGAGATGGTTCCATGCAGCCAGGCGGGAATGCACACTGCTGCCGCCCGGCGCCATTTTGTCCTAACACCTTGATCCCGAATAGCCTACAAGCAAAGGGGGATATAAAGCACCAAATGTAGAAAATAAGAATGAAAAGCATTATTTCATAGCTGTGTGTGCATGAATGCAAAGGAATCTCTTAAAAAAAAGTTACAATTTTGTGCATGGTCTCATTATCCCTGACTAGAGATGGCTGCGTCGTCACGGCTCCTGAGGGGAGCAGGGTCCACATGAGGAAAGTACAGCAAGATTATGATAAACTTTCGAAGAATTATAAAAGGTTTCCATGACAATCACTCTAATCCCTGCATCTCACAGCTATTTCTAGCAAGCACAGTTTGTTTGGGTCTTTTTTAGTGAAAACAATGATACGTTATCTGAGGAAAACAAAATTAGAGCTGTGCATCACTGCTTTGTAGTTGTTTCTGACAATTAAGAAGAGAATTTCGTACTGATTGCAGAGGTAGGAGACAAAGGGTACTACAGACCACTATTTCTCTAATATTTTTTATCATTTTTTCTAATACTTTCTCTGATATCAGCCAAAATTATTACCTGTGCAGGTAACACATTTTCAAATCAATAACTCTAAAAAAAAAAAGAAAAAGTGATTTTTATTATTCTGGGAGTCAGTAACATTTTGAATGTACTTCAATTTTTAACAATAGTAAAATATTTTACATTACTAGTTGCTTACTGTGCCTGAAGCTATTTTTGGATTTTCCATTTTGCCACCGACAATAGCAGTAAACCCAACCTTCCCAAAATTTGCACCAAGAGGTCTTCATCTCTATTAGTAAAATCACTATTACACGCATCTCATGTGAAAGACAAATATTAATAATATGTCAGTTGAAACAGAATTTGTTTCATCTTTAATTTCTTCTTACTGCCTTGAAATCAAAAGCAACAAAGAATCTTATAGCTATTGTACCCCCAATGGCAGAAAACCTGAGGAGTTGTACATCTATTGTACCTCAGTGACAGTGGCATAATATGTATTATTCAGTCTTGACAGAATAAATATTTGAAAGTACAAGCTTTGTTCACTTTATGGGCAAAACTGTTCTTTAGCAAAGTACTGGGTTTGCACATTTTCCTCATGCTGTTGGAACTCTGAATTGCTACCTTTGTTTCTTCAAACAGTTTCATTTATTTACATTTTTAAATAATAAGGTTTTCCACATACGGTATCATGTTTAACCACACTGCACATTACACTTTGGAGCACGGGGGAAATAAATGCATCAACAACGTATCTCTGGTGAACTTTGCCACTAGTATCCTATGGAGCACAACACTATGAACTTCTGGTAAGGGTGCAAAACAAAAAACAAAACGAGCATCAATGCACTAATGGTAACAAGCTGCATTCGGTGCTAATTACTGATAATAAAAATAAAGAGCAGAGCAAATTGTGATGGTGATAATCTAGACTTCAAGATTCCAGGACAGCTTCAAGGTTGCTCATGGTGGTGCCTGTGCACATGCACGGAGATGTTAGAAGCAATGTTGTCCCCTCCACAGCTCATTCTGTCTTACTGATACATCCTGCTTCTTCCTTGTTCATTGTTGGGTGGATACTAACGGGACTGCCACTAAGAAATGTGAAGGAAATAAAACTGCAGGAAAATAAGTTTAACTGATAAAGGAACATGTGCCTGGAGTCTACCATCACCCCAAGACACAGGCAGGAGGGTAATCTGCAAACTTCAGCAAAATCAGTTGAGAAGAATTGTATTTGGAAACTCTATGAAAACACTGTAATAGAAAATGACTCATTTTGAATTGCCATTCCAGTTCCAAACCTATAAAGGCTCACCAGATCTAACCTTCAGCAACAACATACTTAACTACATTATCCTGATTAGTCAAGGTTTCTTTCTAATTTTTCATTTCTTATTAACACAACTTAGATTTTCCATCTGGTTCACTGTTCACAAATGTTCTCAACAGAGAAAAGAGGAAGAAGTATTATCTGAAGAAAAAAAGAAGCAGGGCGGTTTCAGTTGAGGCACAGGCCTTCAGAGGTCAAATAGAGAAAGTGAAATGCAGAAGGAAAGGGAAAATGGCGCAGTTATCCTAAGACACGCATATTTACTCTGTGCAATTCTCAACGTGACAGCAGGATACTGAAATAACAACAGTAACTACATAATTAAGTCATACGAAGAACCTTTCATTACAATTTAGTCAAGGGACAAGCTTCCCTATCAGTTACCTCCCATTCAAGTCTGCTGTCACCCTTATCTCTAACCCTAGACCTGGGACTTTAACTACTAAGTAGTAGATTTATTGTTCCATACAAAGAATGAGTCTGATGTCTGAAGAGACTTCAATCCCATAAATCCACTGGTGTTTTCCACAGGCAACACAATCTAAAACTAAGTTACCATAGCTTTTTGCATACCAGATCCCTTTTTTCTGGCTTCCTTGGCCCTACTTGGTTACTCTTCAGTTCATGCTTTCAGCTCCACAAGACAAAGCAACAGGCATTTCCCACTCTTCCATGGGTCTCAAATCACGTACCTTGCATTTCAGCCCCGCTCACCTAAAGAACAGTTGCTTCAGGCTCTCTGTAGCACACTCTTTGCCAGCGGGTTTTACTAATCAACAGTTCCCTGGGTGAAAGGAGAGTCTATCTTTCCACAACTGAGAAACACAGATCTCCTGTAAGTTCTTCCTCAATGTGTTTCAGAAAATGCAAATACCCTAGATTACACATCTGTTTTTAACCTTTACTGTGTAACAGAAATACGAGCTATCTTCCAGCCTCATTTCTGCACATAAATAAGCAATTTAATCACAAAATCAAACTAACAGAAAACCAACTTATCCTTCAGTATCTGATTTCGTGCACTAATAGAGACAACACACCACTATCCCCCCACCTTCCAGCTGAGAAATTTTTCTGTGATTTCTAAGCATCAGAGAGTCAATGGTGAAAATGTGTTTATGGCAGCAGGAGAAAGGTTTTGGCCCACGATGGCTGCTAGTTGTCTTCCAGTGATTAGTGAAACCCTTGAGATTGTATGACGGAGCGCAACCCTGCCCTCTAGCTTCCAAAATTAGCGCAGTTTTGGGTAGCCCAGTGGTGATCAGCATAATGGGAGAATCACACATAAGAGTTAAATCTCCATGGTATTACTCTCTTTGAAATGCTGCATTCTCGGTCTAGCTGACATATTTTATTTTCAATGTATTCCAGTTTAAAGGTTAAAAAACAAAAACCTGAAGTGAATCTAAAGCAAATAAGAGTTCGGGGGTTTTTTTCAGCAATAGTTGCAGACCTTCATACAATCACAGAATCATACCTGGGTTGCACAGGACCCACAAGGATCATCTATTCCCACTCCGGACCTTTCACAGGGCAACCTAGAAGTTAAACCACTATCTTGACTTAGCTCCTCTCTCTACATTTTGCCTATTATGAGTCTAAATGCCGCTAAGTTTCAGCTCACAAAAATGTGTCGTAACTCTAGCACGACTGACACACTGACCTTCAACTCTAATTTGTTTGCAACAGACATAGCTGTGTTTTGATAAATTAAAAAATATCTGCACTGCTGTCTTCTAAACAAATATAAGGTTAAAGTCATCCATTCTACTGAATATATATAATGAGATTCAAGAAAAATAAACTCTATTAAAAACATTTGAAGGAGAAGCCATTTAAGAAAGGGGTTTCTTCCATGGTGACAAAAAACCCCAGTACTACACTACCAAATGCTTAATTGGTTCTTATCGACTGCAGAATAGATGCCTCCATTTTGTTATACGGTGACTGAAAAGTGGAAAGTGAAAAACAGTTTCAAACAAAAAGCAAAATTTTTCTTACTAAACTAGGCCAACCAAGATCCAAAGAAGTTAGGCATAATTTTCACAGTTGTAGCTAATTTCAGCTGCAAAATAAAATTGTCATTTTCTACTAAAATGCCCCAAGAACTTAAACTGCAGGTATTGCAGGGGCCTCGGGATTACCTTTCTTTCCTTTAACTATTGCTATTGTTTATCAACATAAAGTCACCTAAGTCAGTATTTAAAAATAAACTAACCACCAAATTAATTCAGGACTATAAATACTGGATTTTTTCTCCAGATGAGATTGAAATATTATCTATTCTATGTCAACCATGTTCTAGAGAAAAACTTGCTTATAGCTACAAATACAAACATTAAAGCCTTGCAGGAACTAAAATGGTACAGGAATTTAAAACAGCACTCTGCCTAGATCAATGTCACTTTACAGAGATTAGCAGAGAGCTTCTTTTAACTTTTTTGAAAGGTCTGTTTAAACTAACGTGACTCTAAAACATTTTACGAACCACTGAAAGATGACTAGCACTAAAACTCAGCCCTTCCCCCACCATTCTTAGGTTTGTGAAGAACATCTTATTCAGAATGGCCTAAGAGAAGTGCTATTGTAAGAGGGGATAAGGAAGCGTGGAAAAAAGATTCACTGCACATTAGATTAGAAAAATAAAAAAATCAAGAATTTTTTTACATCCCTTAAGCACAGTCTATACGGCTTTCCCTTCATTAAGACAGACAATCCATTGCACTGACAGAAGAAACAAATCTTGGTAGAAAGCAGGGACAGTGACTGAACAAGCCTTTCTCAAAACCCCATGAATATACCCATCTAGACATGAAATAACCAGTTCTTGAGGCAGTAAATAAAATTCATCCCTTCAGTGGTATGAAATATAGAACACTAAGTAATTCAGCACCCAAACAGTAATTACATGGTGTTGAAAGCAGGACCTGTCAGCCCTGAGCCTGCAGAGATAACCCCAGGGTGCTGATGTCTCCATTTGCCACACTGCAAACTAGAGAACTAGCATCTACTTTAAATAAAGGTCTGTGGTGCATCTCCCTGAAGCATGATGGCTTTATAAATAACTTCCAGTCTCCTGAGCCTGAAGTGGTTGGGAGCCAAGAAAGTTTCCAAGAGCATACTGAAATCACCTGAGGAAAGTGTTCCAGTTCTTGCTTGCCCTGCTCAGACAAGGATTAATTCTGTTGCTCCTAGCATGTCAAACTCACCTGGGAAGAGAGATTCCCAAACTGCATTAGGCAGTACAGTATTAGACAAACAAGTACAGGATCTGCATCATACACAGCTCACCACAAGGTCACACGCTGGCACAATAAATACTGGCAGCTCCTACCACCATCACTGCAGACACAGGTACCCAGGCAAAAACACTCAGCAAAGCACTACTGTGTAGCTAATAAAGATACGAGACTGAGTTTGCAAAGAGAGCACAGCATAACTCTTTACAACAACTTTATCCTGCACCAAGCCAGATTCCCTTACCTGAAATCCTGCATTTCTTCTGATCTTTTAGCCACATTTGCACCTCCCTACAGCAGTAACAGATCCAGGACACAGTAAGTGGCCAGGCATTGATGTCCTGCGCTGTCTTTCCTAGTATTATCTGTCCGTATAATCAAGGCAGTTCATCATCTGGACAAGATTTGGTCACAGAGAACAATGCCCACCTGGAAAGCCTGAGAATCACCTCAAGTATGGGGTGAGCAGTGGGGCCCATGGTAGATCTCTACCCAAAACATCCAGGGAGACAGACCCAGCCACAGGTCAGGTGGCTAAAAAGTCCCTTGAATCTTGTGTACTCTCCCCTTGGCAGAAAAGCAGGTGTGGATGGTGTATTCCAGGAAATGTATGTCTCAAAGCTCCTCTGTTTTCCATTAACTCCTTTTTTAAGTACTGGATTCAGCAGTGGCTTGAAACTGGTCACTACCATCTTTCTTCTTTGCTCTTCTTACCAGCCACTATTTATCTCTCTGTATCCAGACACAATACAATCAAAAAGTAAACTATGATATACATAATGGTCATAAAAATAAGTACAGCTATCACTCTCCTTCACTGTGCAAAAAAAAAAAAAAGTGGCACAGATAAAAAAAATAGGTCTAGCAGCATGTCTGTGTTATCAGGCTGCCTTAAAAATATTAAAGATCAAGTCCGTCATAACACTGACTGAAGGTTTGTAAAACTCACACACACTGATTTTAGAAAACATATTGTGCTACAAGCCCATGTATCTAATCAAGCATTTCCAAAGGCATCTTCTTTCCTCCTGGGCTTTTCACGTCTAGCCCATCTAAAGGATATATATTCCTGTAAGTGGCAATGATTTCTGAATGATACACTTCTAGCTGATTTATGTTTTAAACACCGTATACAAAACTTGACAGGAAGCTTTAAATTGATGAGTATTCCCACCTTGCTCTTGCACTCCTTGTAAAAGAAAGAACAATCATAAAAAAGGCGCCATTTGTTTGAATTCTTAAAACAGAGAGTCTTCATCTTAAAGAAACTGCAAGGATTGAAGAATGACCTTGATGTTTAAACAAAATTACTGGGACATGTATACTGAAATAAAAAAGTTAACAGGCGGGCTGCTCTCAACAACCAACATTATCTCTGAAATCAGCATGTTAACAATCAACTAATATGAGAAACTATTGACAATTATTTTGAGAACAGCTGAATAGAATTCAGTTTAGCCATCAGTGCTAAAAGAAGCAATTTTGATGTTCAAAGGTGAATGAAGATACATATTAACATCATGGGGGGAAAATAGAAACCTGAATTAATGAAATCACCTATTCTTTTTCTTTATTATAATTTACAGAAAATACTTCCTAAAAATTTTCCACATTTTTTTTCCAACATCAGTGGCACCTGCAGCCAAAGACAAGTAGGCAAAGTAAGGACCATGCAATTACTCTGACACAGCAACTTATCTTCGCCAGGCTAATTAAAGGGTTTTTCCTCTGTGCCTGAAGCTATCCAATTATGCAAGAAGTATTCCCCCATCATTAGAGATGACTCTGGAATTAATTTTGCAGCATGATTCAGACTGGATTTAGTACCCGTCTTTTTAATTATAAGAGTTAGATGCAAATCTTCCAAACTTTTCAACATAAACATTAATAAAGACCCAAAAACATTACTAAAGAAACTGGCTAACGTGATTATAGATAAGGTCCTAAAATCAAATACTTAAGACACACTCAAAGATCTCTGAAGGTCCAGATAATGCTTGAGGTATATCTATAAACCACTGACAATGACAGGTATAAATTTAGATATAAATTTATAGATCTAAACAGCAATTCTGTTTATTGCCTCGTAACAGATCAGTTCCTCCAGCAGAGTAAGTGAATAATGAAATTTAATTACAGCTACAGAAGTGAACGCTTACCCTACTGCTCTCAATAAACTTAGCTATTACCCATCCTAAAAAGTTCCTGGCTAATGTGAACCCTTACAGAAGTAGTTGCAGACTGTTCCCATTCGCACTACCTCAACTAAGCTGCAACAAAGGAGACCATTCACAGACAGACAAGGCAAAAAGAGAGGAAGCAGGAGGATCATTGGAGAAGCTTATACCAGCCAGAGGACTGAGAAACCCAGCTATTATCTGAACCTCATTTTCCTGTGTACACAGCAACATAAAACGTAACATACCAAAAAAAGAACAATTAAGATATTGCAGAAAAATTGTGGAAACAACAGAGATGTTTTCAAGGCCCACAGAGACTTGTGTGATTTTTTAGTTATTTCTTTTACTTTAATTGTGCTGAGCTACTGAAATAATGCATTTCCTCCCAGTTCTGGCTTCAGGTTTAGCCTAGCAAGAGTTTGAAAGCCTTGTGATTCTCAAGTCAACTTCAAAGCAAAGCTGCTTTTTGATGGAATAGGGTTTTCTTTTATTTTAAAACAAGGAGAGCCCCAGAGTGAATGTGAACAGGGGTGAAATCAGCACCATTACCTGGAGAAACGGCTTCTTTTCCTTTTCATCTGACAGAATTAAAAGTCTAGAGAAGACAAGGCTCAGGGGGGACATATCGCTCTCTACAGCTCCCTGAAAGGAGGCTGAGGTGAGGCGGGGGTCGGTCTCTTTGGCTATGCCTATAGTGAAAGGACAAGAGGAAACGGCCTTAAATTGCAGAAGGGGAGATTCAGACTGGACATCAGGAACAATTTCTCTCCTGTGAGGGTGATTGGGTATTAGAATAGGTTGCCCAGGGAGGTGGTGGAGTTACCGTCCCTGGAGGTGTTCAAGAGGCATCTGTGGGGCTGGGTGATGTGGGTGAGTGGTGATGGAGGTGGGGGTTGGACTGGGTGAGCTTGAAGGTCTCTTCCAGCCTCGATAGATAATTCCATGATTCTATGTAAGATCTCCCTTTTCTAACCCAGTACATAAGGCAGAAGCACACACAAAAGCTAATGACATGGAGGATTTGTGGGACGTGCATTCTGAAGAACGCAGCTTGCTGTATTTCTGTGCTAAGCTATTAAAGAATTATGCTTTCTGCTGAAAAACAAAGACCTAAATCACAAAGGGAAAACATCTCCTTTGTGCTGTGCACCATTTGCACTCACTGTATCATCCATCAGCCAGCAGTCAAACAAGTGAACTGATAAACCTCTTGTAAGCCATCATCTCACATCCTCAGTGGCCAGGATGCCAACTAAGATGCTCAATAACAAGTCTTTTGCTTAATGTCATTACGTTCTTCTCCTTAAGCTCCGCTTTGCTTTGCAAAATAATCAAACCATTCACATAGCCACACAGTCCCTGAAATAAGGATTTGTGAAGGCAAGAAATACCATGTTGCAGTGCACTTCTGCACTGTTTGGTTGCCCGTGTGATTATTCTGAAGCTAATAGCAGAATCTTACGCTAATCAGCGCAGCAGCCTTTTAAAAATAACCACTCTGGTTATTTATAACTGGTCTTAAACTGAGCAATTTTGTTTTCACAAAAGACAGACATAATCCAAACGATTAAACAGTTAGAAGACCAGATACATCCAACACTGCTAACCAGAGAGACTATAGAACAGTCATGCCTGACATAAGATCTGTATATCATTTCAGCAGCTTTATCATTATTATTTTTAACTCTTGGCAGAAACTGAAGTAATTGCAAAGGGCCAAAAATCTTTCCAGAAATCTTTTCATTTCCTTTTTATTCTTCACAATAAACAGAATAAATATGTCATCTGTTAATATGCTGAATCAGAAAAATATGTTTTGAAACACTGTGTTGACTGGTATCAGCACGAACATAGCAGCATATCAAAGTTTTTACATATTTTTCTGGAGACTGATTTCTGACATTATTGACTATTCCGGAAAAAACAAACAAACAAACAACTGGTTGCAGTAAATACTGAAGTCACAGAGCACACTGTAAAAGTTTTTCTTTATTGTTTTGAAGAAGGTCTAAGACAGGTATCTTCTCTATGCCTTTAAGAATAGGAAGGGACAAGGCTGTAGGAGATTAAATATAAATTTTCTCTGGAATTCCACAATTAAACTATGAAGAGCCATCTCTTCCTGGTGTTTTTTGAGCTGATGGAGTATTTTCATTGCTGTCACTGTAAATAAATCCAATCAGAAGCATTCTTATCTGATCTTATACTCCTGCCTTCAGCAACAGTGCATGATACAGAGCACGTAGAACCTTCCAGTAAAAGCAGAGAAAGCCAGAATCTCCAACTACAGCACCTGTGTTCTGGTAAATGGCTTCAGAGGGCCTTCCTCATCAGAAACACAAAGCTGTTTTCTCTCTTGGTGATTCCAAGACAAGAGGAAAGAGACCAAGCATGTCTCCAGGGCTGAATTAATTTCCCATCACTGATTTTTAGAATCAAGATGGTGACCACTAGGCTGTTCCCAACCATCTCTCTAACTCAGGCACCACAGCTGCTCCTGCAGTAGCAATGTTCCTGTACCATCAACTGGAGAACCTCCCTATAAAACAGAAATGCAATCCAAGAGTTCAAGGCTGAAGCTCTGATGATGACCGTAATGCTCCTTTTTACTTGGTGCCACAACTGAACAAATGCAAAACACTCTGCCCACAACGTGTATTTTAGTGCAGCTGCATTGTCTCAGCAAACAACAGAGTGATTCTTGGAGGACTGCACTGCATTTTCCATTGCTAAAAATCACTCCCTAGGTGAGGTCAGGAGGAGAACACTCATGACAAAATGACTTCTCTGTCTCACACACCAGGGCACCTGCGGGCCTCTGTCAGCAGTTGGTGCCAGCAGGGCACCAAAAGTTGAGAATTTATGGAAATAAAATTTATGGAAGTAAATTAACTAACGAAAGAAAACTGATTTGGGAACTTTGACAAACTGTAGAGGTTAGAGCAGCCTATGCTTTGTCATTAGCAGCATAGTTAACTATTTAACAGAGCTTCTTCCAGCAACAGAAGCAGATGTTCAGAAAAAGCTGTCACTTTTAGTTTTGTTTGAATAACCTCTTATTCAGATGGGCAAAACCAGGGAGGCCGACACGCACTTTAGCGTTAGAAAATTCTTGGAATAAATTCCTTTAAGCTATATTAAACTATAAATTAGTTTAATACACATGACTGGAAACTTGACTTTTGAAATTACATCCAGAAAGGTTAAAAATATAGCAGCTGTCTTGTTACCTTATGTGTCTATTTATACTCCACCTAAATTCAGAGCAGGTCTGAAATCCTTGCCCATTTTTCACAAGTCTGTTCTCTCAACAGATCACCAGACCACAACATCTTCCAGACTGCCCTAAAATGAGAAGTCAAGTAGAAACGTCTAGCAAGTAAGACACAAGGAGGGACTAGGCATCAATGCTCTATTTCAAGACAAAGAGACAGCCTCATGGTCTTCTTTTACGCTGATACAAAGAAAGGAGACAAAAAGGTACAGCTAGAACGGTGGGGAGGGAGTGGGGGCTTACAGGGACAAGGATGAGATGGGCAGACTGATGCAGTGACAAAACCATAGGGTACAGAAATCATCCTATAACAAACATCAGGATTTAAATAGATTCTGGGGTTATACTTCATCAAAAGGTGTTCCCTACAGGTTACAGGTGAGAAACAGAGACCACATTAGTGGAAATGTCACCCACCCATGCCATGGACAGTCCTGGTTACACAGCCAAACATAGCTTTGGGGATAACTGCAACAGGAAAACTGAAGCTTTCACACCACCAGTCCTACAGACCCTCACCTTCCCACACTGCTTGCCCACTCTCATACCCTGAGACTTGGACCAGGATCTTCTTTCTGCTTCTTTTGCCAATGGAACAGTGGTTGGACTTCATAATCTTAATAGTTGGACTTGATGATCCTAAAGGTCTTTTCCAACTAAAATGAATCTATGATTCTAATGCCACTTTAGCTACATCCAACATCAGTAGATTCCACCACATAAACAATTTCTTACTCAGAAACCCTTTTTTCTTTGTTTGAAGTTTGAGAGCACCTACACATTCACATTGTTAGCAAAACTGTCTTGCCTCAAGTAGGTTATGTTTAATTCCATCTCTTAGGCTGAACATCTTACTATACTAAAGTTAGAAAACACATCCTTCCTCAGAGAGGATTTGGTATTCCTTTATAGAATGGGAGAGTCAGCGTTAAGAATAACTGCAGTTATGCAAGTCAAGGCAACTCAGTTGTTAAAAAGCAAGAAAATTAAAAAAAGGGGGGGGCACAGATGAGAACACTTCACTATCAGACATTATCTAGAGGGAAACACATTCATCTGTTCAAAAAATCTTAGCTTGGAACATGATTTAATGCAATACGAAAATTTTTTAGTGAATGTATTTTGGCAGAGGTCATTAGAGTAGTAACTTCAGTGATAATCAGCAATATATGTGGAAAGGTTCGATATAGTAAGTTAAAAATAATAAGCTATACAAGATATTTAAACTTTTGTCTCAGACACTGTTGTAGACTAGGTTTCAATTTAACCCAGATTAAAATCCAAGAGCTATATTTAAAAATAAATGTATTTAACTGGATTAATCACCTGTACCAGTTTAGAATAAGGAATAATTGGCCAGACAGGAGTCCTGTAAAACAGGATCCAGATTCTATAGAAGATCCATATTCAGGCAGACAGATTATTTTAGATTGCTTTAAAAGTAATCCATCCCAGCTTTTTAATACCAACCCCTTGCTCCTAACGGGGAGGGGGGGAAGGGGGAAGGCCACCTATAAGGTCTGGTTAAGCAACCATGTTTCAACATTCACTTCAAAAGTCAGACATCTGAAATTTTAGCATAAAAAAATTCTTGAACGAGACTGCCAATTTTTCATTGCCTCATTGCAGCAGAATTTAAACAAACAAAAAACCCTTACTGGGGATTACTTTTATCATAGCTGTTAATTCTAGTATACTACTATTGTGTAATTCCAAAATAGTAAGCAAAAAAAAAATGTACTTAAGCAATGAAACTGAACTAAAATTACTAATTCCACTTATTTTGCACTTTTCCTAAGTGTAAAAAGACATCGGCGAGTTTTCTAGATGCATTTAGCCATGACTATTAGAACAGTGAAGTTGATTCTGAGCATACACACAGCTTATAAAAGCACAAATAAGGCTAAAATGTCAAGCCCTGAGTAGTGGTGTCAGGAAAAGGCTGCTTGCACCACCTTATTTTGACCCCTTTGGGTATGTTTTCTGTGATACCATGTGTGACTGTATACTACCTTTTCATGGGATCTCTTCCTCATATTTTCTCCTTCTAAAGGATTTTAGATTTTGAGAAACACTGAGAAACTGCCATGCTTAGACACCCCCTTCTGAACTTTTCTGTAATGCTCACCACAGCAGAGCCACGAACATTACCTGGTCTTCCCAACACATGAGGGGCTGCTTTCCCCACTAGACAGACTGGAAGCAGAGCATAGGGGACAATAACAAAAGCACAGAAAGAGCAATAAAATTTCTGCTGGTTTCAACAGTCAATTAGAAGTGTCCCGGTTTGCACAGTAACTCTGCATGCTGAATTTACTCACATTTCTGAGTTTCTACAAGTCACACAGAACCATGAATGACTGAGCAGTCTGGGTTAGGCCACCTTCAGTAAATGGGGCTGCAGCACAGAAGGAGGGAGAGAATCCATTTTCCTAGTGTGTTCAGGAGCTCTGACAGACTTGCTTCTAGTCCTGCTTCATGCACAACACACTTTGCAATCCTTAGATAAAACAGTTAACAGTCCTATGGAACTACATGGTGTAACTTACATCCCTGCATCAGAGCACCATGCACCACTGAGTGACACACACAGCCTGGGGGAAACCAGGACATCACCTTTACAATGACATACCACATATTAACCAACCTGTTACAACTTCTGATGGCTCCATCCTTCTACCTCAAGAAGTTATTGCAGAACTTACTTGGGGTTACAACATGTGATTTATACCACAGGCACTGGAGAAAGCCTAGGTATATGATCAAATCTCTCATTTTCAGACACTGCACCAAATGCTTCTGAAAATATTCGGCCTACTAGCACTGCACATTTATAAGATCAGCTGTCAAACAAGTGGTATTTCCCAAGCTGTTCATTTCAGGAAGATTCACTGCATGTCATAAAAATATTTACCCTTAATAATATACATATACACATGATAATTACATGTATCACAATATACACAAAACAAGAGTGCACCAGTTCTAAGCATGACTCAAGAGACCCTAGTAGCAAGTTAAATTCCAAGCTAGATGGGCATCAGGAGCACTGAGGTTCACCACAACCTCGGAACCAGATCTACAGAGCAGCAGCTACATCCCTTCTAGCACATCCAGGGAAAAGCTGCTGTCCTGAGCCTGTGAACACTTGCTCTCTGACCTTGCTTCCAGTGACAAACAAGTCCTCACAGACTGAGGAATAAGGTTTGCAGAAGCATCCAAAGTGTCAGATGTAACTATTCCTGAAGTGTATTTGAACGCTTATTGTGTCAAAGGAAAGCTGAAAACTAAGAAATCAGGACTTTCATAAAGTATCTTGTTTTGATACATTTCAAATACCTGATACAAAAATAGATTATTATACTGTACTGAAAACCCTAACTTTTGCTGTTATTTCCTGGTTCTGGGTTTCACAACCAGATGACTGGCTAGCCTAGAAATGTCTCGTTAGCGCTGCAGAGCTCTGGGCTCAGCGAACAGCAGGCAGTGTAAAACACACAAATATTGTAAGAACAGAAAATGCTGACTTTCTGAGTCAAGTCAGCAGAGGCTCAATCTAACATATTTTGCAGTAACTTCAAATATCAAATCAGAAAGCGTTTCTTGTATCGCAGACCAATTGCTCTCACTCAGGATTCCTTGAATCTGTTATTTAACAGTGAAGAGGCAGAGGATCAGTCCTGGGGAGATCAGGGAAATACTTCTGAATGACCAAGTGGGCCTAATACCCAAGAGTAATGGTGACTTTCTGTTAAACAAAATAGTTAACAGAAAAATTCATCTAAATTTACCACAGGAATAAATAAATAAAATCAGTCTACACGATCAAATCCTACGATCGATAAAGTAAAACCTGAACAGAGCAGCTCCAGCTGTTTATGCATCTTGAACAATAGTTGAGTATGGTGCCCCATATTCTTTATAAATAAAAATATTAAATCATAAATGCCATAAACTTGTTACTTTACACATGTATAGAATGACATGTGAACTGCATAAGTGATTTTACAATTTAATGTCTCATTTTCACCAACTGCTTACACGTGAGCCACTTTTAAATGCTTTTTTAATCATGAGTTTTCCAACTTCTTTTTGCAAAGTCAGTTTTGTCTGGTTTCAGACAGAACTAGAGGCCTGTTGAGATCCTGAGGAGTAACACATGAGGTCTTATCTTCAGCATGACCTTCTTGTCCTGCCTATATACTTGGAATTAATCTTTCTTGAGTGCACAGGAGGTGAAGAGAAGTACACAGGATTAGGAGCGAGAAATACCTAGAGACTGTTTAACAAAACAAGGCAGGATGGGCTTCACTTCTTAAAGCCAACAAGAAAGGAGGCCAAGAGAGTATGTTGTTACTCTCCATGTACCACACACACCAACTGTGTGAAAGGCAACTCTAAAGTAAGCTAAGCAAAATGAAACTTGTTGGCAGAAACATAAACGTGTACAAAAGAGCCATAGATAGTTTGAAGCAGTGTGTTCCAAACAGCCTCACTGCAGGAGACACGGGAACAAAGTGACCCGCTCGATTTAAGGCCATGTTGATTAATGTGCAGAAGGATTATCTGGCACAACTAGCTGGGAGGGCAGCTGCCTGATGGCCTCTCCACTCCAAGGGCCTTATGTTGGAACAGAACCTACAGACAACACTGAAAAACCATTAAATGTTTGACACGGCACATCTGGGCAATGTGCAGCAGCACCAACACACGCAAAACACAATATGGCAAATGTTCTCTGCCAGCACCAGCGTGGCCCTCCTGCCTCAAGGACCTGCACACTTGCTCCCACCAGAACTGCTGTTCTCCCACGCAATGCAACACACCCCCACCAGCTTTCGGATGATAACCCAGCCACAAAACCACCCATTGTGCTCCCCTCATCCATTTATGCAAAAAACAGGGTGCAAACCACTGCAGTCAGAAGCATAATCCTCAAGAAACATAAAAGTTCCACCTATTTGTGCACATGGACATGACCCATATTTAAAGCATATTGAGGCTGACAGAGGGAAAAGGGCTGAAGCTTTGGTCTGATTATATTTTGTAGCTGTTATGCTACTGGTTTTCTATACTTTAAACATAGACTGCATCTTACATCAAAACAGAGATATGTTAAAAATGAGGAATTCCACCTACATATTAAAGACTTCTTATCAGTCATAAGAGAAGTGTCAGCTGCCCGTGACTTGCAAAACAACAGCCTGAGTTTTCTACTTAGTAATTCAAAAAATAAACAAAGTACATTTTAAAAAATTGGATTCACACTCCATCCTTCCATTTGATAATGACCTGCACTCTCAGAGAGGTGATCTGTTCGCATTTGGTTCCTTTTTGCAATAATGCTTTGTTATTCCTAGCATTTAAGTTATACATTCATGGTCAAACTACCAAGCTTCAATATTCTTGGAGCAGAGAATTACCAAATGTCAGAGAAAATAAAATGCTTCCCTCTCTGTTCACCTTCACTCAAGGATAAACCTGAAGAAGTTTCTGAACTGTACTTACACAGGCAGGTAAATGCAAAGCATGCCATTATACAGAACACACAGGCTGCCAGCCTGTTAGAAAGTTTATGGAAAAGATCTTTTTAAAAGGATTTGTCCAGGTATCACTTCTCTTTCAGAAAGTAATTTCAGGACTTTTCTTTTGCAGCATTTCCACACGCCCTTACCCAACCCATCTTCAGTCTTTTCTTTCCGTACCGCTGATTATTTTTATTCTATTAGATTTAGTAATCTATAAATTCCACCACTTGCTGCTTGGACTCTTCTAAAGCTCAGTACCCCATCAGAAACTGTTAAGAGTACTTTGTACTTACAACTGTGCAAGATCTTGCTTGCTGCAAAATCCAGCAATGTCTGCATCACATTTTGGTGGAGTTCAGTCAGGATTAGTCAGAAAACAGTGCCTTATATGCACAGTAACTTACATCAAGGTAGCAGTGCTAGGCAGTTTTTTTTATTGTGAAGACAGAGAACAATCCTACCTCTTTTAGTGGACAGGGGGAGGACTGTGGATATTTCCTTGCTTTATTGGATGATTTATTGTAAGTAAGGAGCTTCATAAGGGTACAAGTCAAGGAAAAAAAAAAAAGTATTGACTCAGCTCCTGAGTTACAGTTCCTGCAACCAATTCTAGGAGGCAGCACAGAGGAAGGTAGCATTCGTTCCCAGCCCTCTCAGGAAGTCATGTAAGCACAGAATCGATTAATTAACATAACATCTATTCCTGTGCCAAAGTAGGAATAGCTTCCATTCATATATGCACTGACAAAACTTCAGTAGCAGTAAATACTATTAGGATACAGTAAAAAAATGCAGTGTATAGACCTCTAACACCTGCTCTGAATATTCAATAGGGCAAAAGTAAGCAGCAAAGCTTACTCAAGGCAGCAGCGACTCTAAAATCCACGTGCCATTTCTAAAGAACACAGTAAATTTGCAGATGACACGAAATTGAGTGGGAGTGTGGATCTGCCTGAGGGTAGGGAGGCTCTGCAGTGGGATTTGGACAGGCTGGAGTGATGGGCTGAGGCCAATTGCATGAGGTTTACCAAGGGTAAGTGCCAGGTGCTGCACTTCGGCCTCAACAACCCCATGCAGTGCTACAGGCTTGGGGAAGAGTGGCTGGAGAGCAGCCTGGTGGAAAAGGACCTGGGGGTGTTGGTTGACAGCCAGCTGAACGTGAGCCAGCAGTGTGCCCAGGTGGCCAAGGGCATCCTGGNAGGTGCTGGAGCGAGTCCAGAGAAGGGCAACGAGGCTGGGGAGAGGTCTGGCAAACAAGCCTTATGGAGACCACCTGAGGGAACTGGGGTTATTGAGCCTGGAGAAGAGGAGACTGAGAGGAGACCTTATTGCCCTCTACAACTACCTAAAAGGAGGTTGTAGTGAGCCTGGTGTTGGTCTCTTCTCCCCAATTGCTGATGACAGGACGAGAGGAAATGGCCTCAAGTTCCATCAGGGGAAGTTTAGGTTGGAGATTAGCAAGAAGTTCTTTACTGGGAGGGTGGTTGGGCACTGGAATGGGCTGCCCAGGGAGGTGGTGGAGTCACCGTCCCTGGGGGTGTTCAAAAAACGGGTTAATGAGGCACTTGAGGCCATGGTCTGATGGTCCAATGGTTAGGAATGTGATGGGAAAAAGGTTGGACTTGATGACCATGGAGGTCCCTTCCAACCATAATGATTCTGAGTATTATGACTCCAGACAATGTTGGAGCAGCAGCAAAACGTAACAGTTAAATACAAAGCACACTACTTTTGGGTGTTGGTTTGGGTTTTTGTTTGGGTTTTCTCTCATTTTGTGGGGTTTGTTTGGTTGGTTCATTTTTAATGTTATGTTTGCTTCTAAAGAATGAATTTAACTTGTATTTAAGTAAAAACACTGTAATGAGACCAAGTACTCAATGATCAGAATACTGTAACAAAACTGAAGGTGAAGGAACACCACTGCCGCATGCTGTTACAGAGCCTAGTAAAGCGTTGCTAATTGGTGCTTCTCTTCCAGCTTTTTCAGAGTCTGTAATATTGCACTGAGAATGTTTACTAAAAAGAAATGAAATATCTGGCAACAGCTCCTGGCTGCTGGCCAAAATGCCAGGATGCTGTTTTGGGGAAACTTGCTGACATGCCTTCCGGCGCTTTACCGCCTAGCAGCCCTTCCTTTCAGGGCTGCTCCTTGGCACCAATGGCAGAGAAACATTTTATTTACTTTTTGTTAATCAACAGTTACTGCTTTCAGAACAATTATACCACTCTAAGTGGCACAATATTGTAACAACCATCTCACACAGTTCTTAAAAATGCATGAGGATTTGTGGACTGCTTGTAAGAGAAAAGAGGTAAGAAAAAAATGACTATGGAAAGCAAACACATGGCAACCCATGGTGTGAACCAAAACTACAGAATTACACTCCAGCAGAAAATACCTCCATGTCCACAAACCCAGTGATCTATTAAGACCTAATTTCTGCATTTTATCGTGTTAAATGAATTAAGTACCACAAAAGAGATATATTGTTGCTGTCAGCTATTTTAATACCAACACGTTCAATACCAACAAATACAACCCTTAAAATTCAGAACTTTGGGGGGGGAGAAGTTAGGACAAATAACCATGGACAAAATGTTTCCTTAGAATAGCCTGTCTGCATCACCAAAAGAAACAATACAAAAAACTACTATGTGAATAAGGCTTGCAGATTTTGTCATGTAAGAGGGTGGAGATAGTAACGATGGGAGGAGATACACACTTCTGTCACATGCTTTACTTTGAGCTCTCTGCTTGTGTTTAATTCTGAAAATCAGAGTGACAAGAGGAACAAGACATCTCTTGTTCACATAATTAAATTCTTTTCTGTCCAAGAATACATTCTGATATTTTTCTAAATTTTTTCCAACAGCAGCATGAGACATGTAATAATTTTATAAATGTAATGTAAAACTACAATCATGTCTATTTTATATATACACATACAACTTCTAAGGGAAGAACTTGTTACATGCCTAAACAATCAATATAAAATAACTTAGGAAATTAAATACCCAAAGTTCTAGGTTTTGGTTTTTGGGGTTTTTTTGAGGACAGGCATTAAAATCCATCTCTCAGCATCATCACGCCTCATTCATTAGCAACTCCATCTGATATCTACAGCCTCCTGCAAACTTCTGCAGCATGAAAAGGTAAAAATTAAACCACATTTCTGAAGTGTGAATTGTATGCTCTAGAATTAGAATATAGTCACTGACCCCATGAAACTTCTCACATTGTGACTACAACTATACTAAAAGTAGATCACTGATTGAACATTTACTTTCACGGATGTTCATTTTACCAAAGAAGGGCATAAATAATACAGTCTTTATTTCCCAGTATTTAAACAGCTAATTAAATAACCTCTGCCAGTTCTGATAATTTTTATTTCAAAACAAAACTTTCTCCAGGGCAGAGATAATGCTGCTCAACAGTAGAGACAAAATTGAATTTTACTGCCCCAAGGATATTAGCAAAATAACTATTTTTTTTCTTATGGCCAAAGCAACAGCGTGTAGTTCTGAGATGACAGTGGACCTCCAGGCTCCATAGTCTTCAAGAAGCTCAGGATTAAAACCTCCCACACAGACTTATCCCAGACATGGCAAACACTCACACCCTCCATATTCAACTTTGCAGCCCCTCCTGTCTCCTCTGCCCCATAGTGCTGCCCTGTTTGAGGTTCAGCTGCTCAAAGCAACAGCTGGCCTATCATTTTTCAGTAAATCTCCATTTCTTAAACACAACCAGCTCTTTCCATAGTGCTTTCTTCATAAGAGGCACCCTCTAAGAAAGTCATGGAAAACTATACTCAGGTTAAGAAAGCTAATTTGCTGCAATGCCTCAAAAACAAAGCACATTCCTGCAGCTTGGAAATCAAGAGAATTACATAAATTGCATGAAAAACCACAACTGAGCCCTGGTAACCTGAAACAAAACAACAAAGAAACACCCACTTCAGCAGTGACTGACAGTGATACACTAAATTACTTGGCTAAGGCAGGGGAGCAGAAAGTAATTCAATTCCATTGGTACTTCTTGAGCTGCAGTGAGGACAAGTGCCCTTAGACCCAGGCAGAGTACAACACAGGTTACTCTGTGACTCCAGAAAGCACAGATTATTCATACTTTTATGGAAAGCAGTGTCAAAGAAAGTCTCTCTGAGTGCGAAAGTGCCCATTTCCTCCAGAATTTTCTGGTCTTTATGTCCTCAAACTGTTCAGGATGCCAGCAACATCTGGGTCACCTGACATTCACTGTGTGAAGTGAAAGATGTTTTATGTATAATTAACACATTCCAACTTCCTAGTTTCTGGCATTCACATGAGATTAATTATGTATAATATTGAGAGTGCTGAAATTTAAATTCTGAGCAGCTTTTGATTCTCATACTCGAGAGCACTAATGAATTACACTTTCAGCTTGTTTGGCTTCTAAGCAGATACAAGTGCAAAAATTATGTAAGAATTAAAATGACCCACAATACTGAATCTACAAGCAGCAAGAGGTGGGAAAGAGATTGAAGTTATCACAACGTACTTCACTGTTCAGCTGTACGGAACACAGGCACCAGGCTTAAAAAGCAGAAACACAGTAAAATATACTGCCATGCAGCTGGGTGGTCCTGCTGCAAAATGTTTACCACCTACAGAGAAATCAGTAAGATAAACAGATTTTCTCCATTTCCAAGTCAATACTGGTCTCTCTTCTTTTTAATACTTAGATTTTGAAGACATTTTTTTGAAAGAGGAAAATAGATTGGGTCTCTGTGCAATCTCTCCTTACTATAGCTCAGTATTTGGAAGACAAATGCCAGCAAAATAAACACTTGATAATATAAAACATATCCAAAGGGGATGTCACAGGTTAAAATCTTAAAAGCAAACAAGTTCACAAAAATAAAATACTTTTTTTTTTCCAATAAGCATCCTAAAAATTTCAGTCTCATTATACATTTCAGGCATTTTCCTTCAATATACTTACTTCTCCTACCCAACAGCACACCCAATGCAGAAGGTACATAAATTCCATTCCCCTTCTATTACAGACGATGATTTCTTGAATCCTAACCTTGAAAACTAAATCTACAACTAAAAGCTTTCACTTCTTACCCACCAATTCACAGCATCTAGACTTTTCTCACTTGGAAAACCCGAGTTCATCTTAGCACTGCCCATCATTGTATCCTATTAGCATCACAAAGAACCTAGAGTATAGTGTTTTGTGCATTTGAACTGATTAAAAGCTATTTACATGATTTCATTCTAGCATTCAAACTAGGTTGCCTATTCTTTCAAATGTTACTAGAAAAATGAAGTGGACAGTATGTATTTACACTTATATTTAATAATCCAAATATGTGTCATTAATTCATAACAAAAGATGAAACCTAGCAAAATAAGGAAAGAAGAGATTAGTCAAAAGTTTTAGAAGAAAGGATATACAATACTGGCTTTATTTCCATTCCCTCTCCAGACAAGCTCCTTTACTATCACCACAGCTACTTACAGAATACTTCCTTCACATGCTACATCCTTTCCATAAACTACTTTCCAGTAGAAATAAAATTAAAATAAAATAAAGTTAGCCTAGGTATAATACTTCTGAGTCTCTGAAGCAGTAAGTTCTGCAGAGCACTTAGACACAGTCAGTTCTCTTGCCACCCACACTTCATATTTTCACATTAAAACAAATCACTGAAAAGAAGGGTCCTTAAGTTAGAGAAGCAGAAGCCTTAACCTGCTACTCAATCCAGGAAGCATCTTTTTCAATTAGTAAGGACATCTGAAGGTAACTATATGCTTGTGAAAAGCTAAAAAGAAATACAGGCAAGAAAAAGATTTGGGAACAAAAATTACAAACTTGGTATCTGGACATTTTTCTTTAAGAATCACTTAACAAGTGCCCTACTCCAGTCTGGGCACATTCCTTCCTCCCTGTAAGGTTTAAAGAAAGTACAAAGAAGAGAGCAGGGAAGAAAAGCAATATGCAGGAGAACAAATGCAAGCTAATGAATTATTGTTCCCATCTTATTTGTACTGCTCTACAGACATCTTTCAATTTAAATGACCAAGAAGTGCAATAGGAAAGAAGTATGTGGAACACAGGGGGGAAGAAGTTATTCACAGAACTCTAATTTATAAATTTCATGGATAGTTAATCTAAGTTAGAAACTACTTTCAAAATGAAAGATTTTCTGTTTACAGTTGAAACGCCAGCATAAACATAAAAGAAAATAGAAAAATAAATTGAAAGATCTCCACTTAAATTTTGTCAACACTTGCACAGGCCTGCCTATCTGCACTCACTATTTTATATGAATAAATCTATGCCAAGTGAGAAAATTTATCATAACCACAGAATTTATGCTAAAAATACATTTGCATCTTTCTAACAAAACTTAACCCCCAAATCTGGTATCAAGCTGCTGACCCAACAATATTCACACACCAGGATAAAGGAATTCATTTAATCTTGAAGTAGTTCTTCCATTCCAATTATCTTTCCATTACGAAACCTCTGAAGCGTATCACCCTACATAAAGGAATTCCAAAACCAAGCAGAAAAAGTATTTTTGTTTCACTGCTGCTGATACATAGCTCAAGCACAATCCCTTCTTACTTCTAAACCTTCACGGTTACTTCTGGATTTTTAAAAATAAACTTTTAAAAACCAAAGTGTTCCTATATGTTACCATCTCAAACATAGCTGCTTTAAGATTAACTACAGAATTACACAGTACAATCCACCCATACCCACCTTGCATGTGAGTTACCCTTAGGTCTTCAAAGAGCAGACACTAACCATCACCACAAACCGGGATTTTCTGCATTTCCTATTCTTCAGCTACACATGATGACACTGATATGACGACTGATGAGTTATTTTGGGCAGATACACCCGTGTGTGAGCAACAGCAGTGTTTTAATTGCTCTGCCACACACAATATTTAAGTTCAATGACAGGCTGTACAGAACCATAGTAACTAATTTTATTTACATTATAGGAACCGGTAGTGGAGAGTCTATTTCAGATATCCAGAAAAGGGAAGCACTTAAAAATTATTTTATTCCTCAGTCATTTCAGAACCTCCAGAAGTTTTTGTACTGTGGTTAAAAGCATTTTTTCATTATTATCTATATAAACCTCATCTCACTCCCACTAAAGGGTAAGCAAAAGTCGTATTTCAATCTATCATAAATGTTTTCTCTTCAGAAAGGGATGTGAAAAAGCCCATGTGGCTATCTGATGGTCAGTAATGCACTCCCATGACAGAAACTTGGGAATTCCAAAGTCCGTGTTGACCATTTGCTCTTTCTCCATCACGGCTCAGAACAACGCAATGACATTAATTTTCTGCTCCAGTGCCTGCTGCTCTTGTCAGACCATGTTAAGCAACACAGAGCCAGATCCTCAACTGTGATAAACAGATGTTACATCAATTTAGCCCAGATGAGAAGTTAGATGCAGGTTCTCATGCTGTCCTCAAAACTGCATTTTATAATTCTGAGGAAAGGTTCATATTTTTCACAGTTCCCTGCTCTTAGAACCCTGAACTGCTACATTTTTCCTTGGCAATATTTCAGGTCCTGGTCACTGACCATACTGCATTAGGTGGAGCACTATTTCCAGGGGCTTGATATCAGTAGAACAGACACAAATGACATACTCTGCAATCTCACTGCCCAACTCATGCTGTCCACTACATTTAAAGAATCATTGTGAATCTAGTATAAACATTTAGAAGGAATACTATTAGTTAGCAGACACACAGCAGCCACATGCTATTGATGCATAATGCCAGCATTAAAACTGCTGCACGGGCCAGAAGAAACCTTGTGTTGAAATAACCCTTCCCTTTGTGCTCTAATGAACACCTAGCCCAACCTTCTGCTCAATACATTTCAACTTGAATAGGTGGCACAGAGCCTTGACCGGTTAGGCTTGAAAATCTTCAAGGATGGAGCTTCCTCAGTTCGTCTGGGCCCACCTCCCAGTGTTTAACCTCTCTTCTGACAGAAAAAATAATTCCTCACAACTGGAAGTTCTCATCTAATCTGTGTCTGTCTCGACTGTCTCCTCTATAAGGTGCTCACTTGCTTGAAGTAGTGACTCACACCTCACTGATTGCCACAAAAACCAAAACAAAATGCCAATGGGTTACAACGACGCAATTGTCCAAGTGTCCTTCATATTCCAACACCAACTCCTGTTTTTCCTAGTCTTTTATTTTTAATTTGAAAAGCAGTTTTCCTGTTTGACACTGAAGAAGGCTTAAGAATCATTTACTCAAAGTGAACACCACATTGACAACAGAGAAAAAAAAAATCAAACCAAATGCAAGAGGGATTACAAAAATCAATCAGTAGTTAAATAATTCATTTACTGAAATGTCACAAAGCTTGCATCTTACAACTTTATTCACTTGGGTACCACAGAATCTAAATATAGTATTACATTCTCTAAAGGCTCTTGAGACACAAAGCCCCTGCATCGTAGAATTCAGCTTCTTTTCCTTTCATATATTCCTCATTTTATACAGTTAAAAATATCTGTAGATAAATAATACTAGTCTTCAAACCAAAAGCCATAGCATCTACTGATATTCAATCCTTTCATATTTCTATACCATACGACTGTCATAACCACAAAGTAAGTGACACCTGCTCTGTACCAAAAGGGGAATAGCAAGGGACATTTTATAGGCTACCTGGGAGGTTAATAAGTCTAAAGTGATTAACTGTGAAAGGAACTGGGATGCTCGTGGTCATTACTTTGAGGTTTTTCTGATCGAGTTCCGACCCCTCCGTCCGCTAGTGGCAAATCAGGTGACATACCACAGAAAGAGGGACAGACTCAGATTAAATGCCAATATGTATTAGTGAAGGTGTAAAGTACATTGCAAATCAAAGTATAAAGCTCACTATCCTCATACATTCTGTCTAAAGCAATATGGGACTCCTGGAAAGAATGCTTTTGAGATCAAATACACAAAAGCAATTTTCAGGACCAGTAGAGAAAGACAATTTGAAGGGTGAGACTGCTCATGGAGAATGAACTACCCTTTTATTTCTCCTTTTATTTTTAACAAGACAATTCTGCTTAAAGTATGGCTTCTTGTCACAGCCACCACTGTATGGCACAGGCTACTGCTCAGACAGACCCTGACCTCCCTCTTCTGGCTTTGGAGATCAACTTCCAAAAATCATAGAGCAATGATCTAACGTGCCTGCTATACAATTTATTATATTAACATGGGAGAAACTCCATTTTTCAAAAGCTTTAGTTCCCAGCTAAATTGAAGATGACCCATAAAAGGTCACTGAAGTAACCTGAAGGCAAGGTAACAAAATCATAAATCGAACTAACTGAATCGCCAAGTGCCGACTGACATTCCATCCATCTCTTAATTCAACAACAGGGACAGCCTTTGTGCAGCAAGTCTTTGTATTCTTTTGTTCTCTGTTTAAATTGTTCTACTAATTTGATTGAGGTGTTGAAATTAAACATTTTCTTTCTGAATCATTGAAAACTAGAATATTTCCAAATACATTTTTGTGGATATAAACAACACTGAGTAAGAAGATAAGAACAAGAGCAGCCCAAAAATACGTAACATAATTCAGAAAAGAGGCAGAGTAGCAGCTTGTAAGGAAAGATGTTTTTTTTCTTCAGAAGCACAAAAAAATGAGATTATTTGTAACAATATAACCTGACAACCCAGGGAAACTCCTATCCATTCCTGAGAGTTGCACGTCAGCGATTTAGCAAAGGTGTTTCCTTCAGCAGTGAGGTATTTTCTTTAAACCTCATCAATTTGGATACAGACAATAGACATAGTGGATACACAAAACCTTGTAAGGGTTTTTAATATAATCCCATATATAGGTTTGCAGTTTCCTTCTAGCTTTTAAAGAGCAGTAAAGGGAAGGCACCATACCTTTATACTGACCCACAGCTGCTGTGCAACTGCAATTAAGCTCTATCTTCTGTTAGAATTCATTTTAACCAATATTGTCCACAAGACTATGAATATATTCAGAAAATTAAAATGTCATCGAGAAACTTAATTACCTTGGTTGCAGAAAAAGTAACTTTAACTACTGAAGTTGATCTTCTCTTTTATTTTATGCCCTAAAATCAGACACTGTCATTTAAAAATGGTAAAATACAAATCCTCAATGTCATAGTCTTTAAAATAGATCCACATAGGGTAACTGCATTTCACTCCTACACGCCAAGTTCAAGCAACCAGTTTGCATCAAAATACCAACATTTCTCAAATACCTTAAAATCAACATAGCTAAAAGAAATGTTATTCATATACATTCTGAAAAGGAAATGCAAAAATAAAGTGACAACTCACCCACATCAATCTCCAACTGTTGCTACGCACAGACCCTCAAGGAATTATATGCTCCTGAGTGCAGACCACCACAGCAATCGATTTTGGTTTTGTGTAATTGTTGTAATTATTCAAGGGACAATTTGATGGTGCATCACTCTTACAACCCTTTACTGGCAACAGCTTCTAGATAACAACATTCCGATGACCAGAAGAGTACGGAGAATAAAACGATGATGTTTGGCTGACAGGCTTTAAAGTTTTTTACCATAAAGCTCATAATGTTAACTCCATTTCAACATAATCCACACTAGTGATCACAGTGGGTTTAACATATGTTTCCATCAAGCACACTGATCAGCAAAGTCAAGTTTCTTCCCCTAATTTATTCAGGACCTTTAGGAAACTCACTTGTGTAGTTGTACTCCTCCGGCTCTGTTATATTTAGATCAATGTTTGGAAGGCACAGTAAGGAACTGAGAAGCAAATGAAACTACAGACATGTTGTAAACAAAGAAGTAAACCAAAGAAAAAGGCAGGAAAAAAAAACACAGGATTTTACCTCGAGCTCTACAAGGCAGCAAGAAAGAACCACCCCAGAGATGAAACTCTTGGGGCAGCAGGGAGATGAAGCTGCTCTGTAGACTCCTGCCTGAGGCTTCTCTCATTGAACAGGACATGAGAAGCTATGAGTCCTGACAGGAAAAATTGCCTTTTATGCTTGATAACAGTGTGAGAAGTGACAGAAGTAACTGTGACGAGGGGCAGGATGAGACATCAGGGTGGTACAGGGGGACTGATGGAGGAAACAACAGAATTTTGCAGGAATATCAAGTTGAGGTACAAATGCCTCAACCTAGCCCTTTCAGTGCCCTTTCTAGGTCTGGCAAACACCTGCCTAATAGGTTTCTGCTTATACTGGTTTATTTAAACCACTTTGGTGCTGCAGAAGACAGAAATAATCCCGTACCTGTGCTGACAGTGAGGGAGTAAGGAAGGGAGGACACTGGCTTATCCCACCCAGCTAAGTCCCATCAAAATGAGGGAGGATGCTATTAGCATCAGAAGCAGTCCCAAGCTCAACACATGCAACTTTTTCTTTTCTTTTCCTTGTTGTGGTGTGGCAGACATCTGCAATTCTTCCACCTACAAATAAATAATATGATAAAACCTACACCTAAATGTTTGTAGCTGGGCAAGAACTTTCCAATTAGTCAGTAACCTACTTTGGTCCTGATGAAGCAAATATCCAGGCAGAAGCACTCCTCTGAAATGAAGACATTAGAGCACCAGCTCATTGAGAAATGGATCTATTAAAAAACCCTTTCTGATTTTATGACCTGAGGAACTCANTCGAGAAGAATCCCTGGAAAATAGAGAATTAAGGAATATTATTTGCAGGCACTCCAAAAATGATTTCTGCTGCAAGCTTATTTCCAGTTCTGCTCAGTATGACCTGTTACAACAACAGTATGAAATGCACCAGTGCAAATTAGCAGTGCTCGACTCCTCATTCATCCCTCTCCTCCCTTCCACAGAACAGGCGGTTGAGACCAACAGATGAGGAATCAGAAACACACATCTGATGAATTTACACAGCTCACAACTGTTATTGTTTCAGTATGTCCTATGCTCTCCCTTGTTGTTTGTGATGTGTCTATCTGTACTGGCTGCAAGCTGTGCTTTTTTTTCCTCTTGTGTATGTTTACAAAACAGTGCCTTATCTTAACTACAAAGCTGAACTAAAAAATAACCAAGAGGGTGGTCGAGTTTTCTCATGTCCATAAAAATGTTCAGTTACCCACATGCTTCCCTGGCTGTCAAATTGAACCTCTGACAAAATACAGAAAAAAGGATCAAGAACTGAAAGCAGCACGTGGAAATTAAAAAGTATTTGATACAAGTTTGGTTTAGCCATTCTTATTCAGAAACAAGGTCAGCCTGCTCCTCTTCAGCATTACACGAAGCATAACAATACTGTGCAGTGCTGAAAAAAAACATCTTGTTTGGCAGGTAAATTGTGGTAGATTCAATTTCACTTGTTCCATTAGCACAGCACAAAACCAGATAAATTTTGTCTGAAATCCACTGAGACAGGAAACAGACAGACAAATTGGGATTGTGAGGTTCTGAACGGCATATATACTGCTCTGAGTCTCCATATTTATTTCTTAAGTGAAGCAATTAGTGAACAAAAAGATAAACATGGTCATTTCAGTCCAAGTGACTATTCTACAGTTATTGTAAATCAGATACTGTTGTGTAAGTTTCTGGTAACACAGGGATGTGGTATCACTAGGAGACCTAGCAAACCTGTAAGCATATGTCTCCACATGCATAGTGTACAGAAGATTTTCTTTATATATTACTTAAAATTGCCCAGGTAAAATACACCTCCTTCCCCAAAATCAAGTATTCACGGGGTATTTATACCAGTAACAGTATTCCAATGCATCTAACTTCAGATACTGTTTTACCATTACTATTTTCAGGAAAGTTGGATGCTTGCTACATACTATAACGATTTTACATGAACTCCCTAAGATGACATTCTCCCACTCAAGCCCATATTCTACTTAGCCAGAACAGGGCAGTATGTTAAACTTCCCAAAGCAAGGAATATCAGTCTTTGGCTGCTGACAAGGAGCCCTGAGCTTACCCCAGTAAGCTTAACAAAATACCACGTGCTTTGTCCTTACCAGTTCCACCTTTAAAGATGGATGCAGGCACACGTGTTTGGCTGGGCACTGTACTGAGCTTCAGCTAACACCGAGTCACCCAAAAAGCTGGTGGAGAAATTAAAAGCTTGATTTGCTTTATCATTTCCTATTTCTACACCAACAGTGTTACTCAGCTCTTAGAGAATACCTACCTAATCACCCATATTTTGCCCCTCATTTACACATCTCTCTATATGCCTGAAGTTAAAAAGTCATGGAAAGCCCTTCTGAAAGGAAATTTTCCTTTTTCTAAGCCTCATGTCTCTCGACGTGCCACACACCGTTTCCAGTCAATTTTGCAAGGCTCTCCAACAGATGTTTCTAGGGAAAAGAAAAAAAGGAAACCCAACCAAAAATCCTCCTTCTATTAAATCAGTCATCTGCAGGGGAAAACAACATTGCACAAATGCTCTCTGCATGTATGGCATAATAAATGTGAGCTACAGAGTACTGGTTAATATACATAAATTGTGTAACATACAGCCTTTTATCATCTTGCAAATTCTTGCAATGTGAAGATTTAGACTAATACGATCTGTGCTGATAGATACAAAACCTCATGTTGAAATGTTTTTCAGTTTGTTCTTGTTTTTTCATTTTGCCAAAAGTACAATCCTAGGGACAAATCCAGCAATTGGACTGGTCCATTCAGCCTCCAGAACTGTGACCTGGTGCAAGGACAACAAGGTCTTGATAAGAGCAAGGTGTAAACACAGCTAGGTGTTTCTGAGTCATTCAATTATTATGTTATTATGCACTCTTAATTTGAAGAAAGACATCGATAAACGAACTCGTGTATTTTTAGCAAGGAGTCTTTTGATGAAGTAAAGGAATATGAAAGCAGACACTGCCATTCAGGTAACTTCAACCAGCCATTTCCATGCTATACAATATAACCCACTGGCTGCTGCTCTTTAACAACTCAGTTTTATAATTACAATGAATCTTCAAAGCCTGACAGAAGAGAAGCTTTGTTACTGAAGCAGGAGTTCAGCTCACAGTACAGCAGAGAACCACTAGCAACTGTAAGACTAACTGCAAAATAGGAAATATTCGGATTAGTTGCTTACAAACACCAATATGGTGTTCCACAAAATACAGGTTCAACCACCACACTGATGATGACAACTCACTGAATTTACACATAAATAACACTAGTACATAGCAGGTAGTAATATTCTTACCAGATGGAGTGGACAAATGCACCTCTCCAGTGCTCTTTCATGTAATGCTTCAGAGCAGAAGCGCTACTTTCAGCATGCCATAGCAATACGTGCCAGAAACCCTTCGGAAGTACTTGCTGAACACACAGGTTTGGGTTTTAACAGCTTCACACAGTAACCTGTGACATTTCATAGACCAGGTCCCAGACACGCACACAGAGGCTGCAGTTGCCGTGACCCAGTTAGATAATCATTTTGTTTACTGAGAAAAAACGTTCCTCTTCATGCCTGCAGCTGATACTAAAAACAAGAGGCAGTATTCAGGCTACAGTGATGCACAGTCACAATTATGAAAGACATTAAGTGAGCAGAATTGAATTCAGCAGCCCATTTGATGGCAACAGGATGATCTACAGTAATGGGGAGAGTAGAATCAGACTATTCAGATCAATTAATCTAGACTTTTTGAAGAGACTGTCAAATAAAGAGCTACCTGACCAAGTGCTGGATAAGGCCTACCAGACACATCAGTCACAGCACAGAAGACTTCCCTTTCATCCTTCATGTTGGATTCTCTGAGTTCCTACCGAATGAAAGACTTTTTCCTAACTTTAAAAACTTTAGGCTTCAATGTTCATTCTTCTAAGGAAGAGCAGGGTGACCTTCAACATGCACCTCCACTGATACTTAATTAACTGCAGGTAGCAGATCTGAGCACCACTACATCCTTCCTGCCTGTTCACCCAGTGCTGGAAACATTGCTCTGTAGACCACAGAGTTTCTATGAGATACAAAGTAATAAAAGATATAAAAAAAACCCCTAATAACAATAAAAAAAGATATATTCACAGACTCCACTGTTACATGAAGTACGAGGACATTAGGCTAAAACATTCTCCTCACATTTTATGGGAATTCTAGTAACAGTTCATGGCTGTACAGGGTCATGGAAGCACTTTGCAGAAGCAGATAAAATCACAGCCTGTCATTTCAAAAGGGAATCCACTACACATCTGGGGGCTGATAGTGGGTAGAAGAAGAAACTGAGCTAAAACAATTAAAGAAAAGTAGCTCATGCAGGATTCTTTAATTATTCGAGTCCTTCAAAACACCTCATTGGACCAAAGGACCATTAATAATAAACATATAATCAACACCTTTTAATGGGTGCTGGTTTCTCTACTAATTTGAAAGCTCTTTTCCTCAATCCCTTCCATTTCTTGTCTTGCAGATCCTGCAGGTATTCTGCAGTTACTCAGGATCATTCAGAAAACCAGGTGGAAAGGAAATCACCGGGGCTGAAGTTCACTAACTGAAGTGCTACACTAAGTCACTCAGAGGTCACCAGCTAATTAAGAATGGACTTCTCTTTGGAAGGGAAAAGAGGTACAGGTTTTTCTTTTACACTTATGTCACCATTTACTAAGAATGCTTTATAGCACTGAGTTGTTCCCAAGTTACCCAGATCATTCTGCAGATCAAATGGCAAACAAGTCTTTTTTGAAAAGCAGTACTCAAACAATCCCACACACAAGCTGAAACTTAACATAGATATTCATCCTGCAGCTACTCCAAGCAAACAGAGAGGTGATACACACATCATTGTGGGTTTTCACCTCCTTTACTCTACTGAGTAACCCCTGTCTTGAGATACCGTTCCAACCTTCCAGATACTGAACAGTTCAAAAGGTTTGCACTGAAATTAATGACACATCGTACAGCTCCAGAAGTATTTATATGCCCTCAATGCAAATAGCGATTTTCTGATCAAAAATATGCCAGGATACAAAAGATTCAGTGCTAGCTTTTGAAGAATGATTTTTAAAAATGAATGTCACTTCTTCATTAGCTGAGCTGTAAGAACAACCTACTGCTAGACACAGACTTTGTTTTTCATGTCACTGGAAAGGGAGAGTTTCCTACAGGCTGGAGAAATGTGCTGGCAGTAACCCTGTGAAACTTCTCCCCTTCAGCAGAGGCAAGCAGTGCCGCAGGCTGCCCATGAGGCTCTGCAGTCTCCATCCTCAGAGTTTTCCAGGACCAGACTGGAACAAGCCCTGAACAGCTGGGTCTGACCCTGGAGCTCACGCTGCTCTGAAGCAGGAGGGTGGACTAGAGCCTTCCTCAGGTCTCTTTCTACCCAGATTAATCTTACTCCCAATCCTTAGTTTCTCACTACTGCATGCTCTGAAGGTCTTCCTTTAAACTGCCTTCTGCAGAGTCCCTCCAGCTTCCAGTTAATATAGCTAAAAGTCAAAGTAGCCAAAGAATGTGGCTGTGCAGGAAGAGAAGCCCGAAGTGCCCAAGTGGCAATTAAAGAAATGCTTACAATGTTTACAAAAAAGGGTATGAGAATACTTAACAGTGGATTGTACAATGCAGGTGCCCAATTTTCCTTTGCAGTAGAGACGTGACTTTGTCAGTGGCAATGAAATAACATTTTGTTTACCATTATGAGCAGATCACAGTGCATTATTATATAAAACTAAGATAAATCCAAACATGCAGTAACTCAGCACATCCAGTTGGGTCTTTGAAGCAAAGTGACAACTGTGTACTTATTATCACAACGTTACAATGCAATTAAAAGTACACAATTAATAATTAATAACTTCATCAATTTGATATACTTGACATAAACCTTTTCACCAAGCACTTGCAACAAACACAAAACAACACACAATTTACCACAGCACTTTGATCCTAAATGGATTATTATATTGTTACTTATGTGACGTATAAGTGGGGTGTTGGGCGAGGAGAAGCTCACCATGAGCCGGCAGTGTGTGCTTCAGCCCGCAAAGCCACCAGGACCTGGGCTGCACCCCCAGCAGCGTAAGCAGCAGGGCCAGGCAGGGGATTCTCCCCCTCTACTCTGAGCTCGCGAGATCCCCCCCTGCAGTACTGGGTCCAGTTCTGGGGTCCTCAACACAAGGAGGACACGGAGCTGTTGGAGGAGTTCAGAGGAGGACATGGAGATGCTCAGAGGGCTGGAGCAGCTCTGCTCTGGAGAAAGGCTGAGAGAGTTGGGGTTGTTCAGCCTGGAGAAGAGAAGGCTCCAGGGAGACCTCAGGGCACCTTCCANAGCACCTTCCAGTGCCTGAAGGGGCTCCAGGAAAGCTGGAGAGGCACTGGTGACAAGGGCAGTGAGTGATGGGACGAGGGGGAACGGGTTCCAACTGAAAGAGGAGATATCAAGATGAGATGTGAGGAGGAAATTCTTTGGTGTGAGGGTGGTGAGAGCCTGGCCCAGGGTGCCCAGAGAAGCTGTGGCTGCCCCTCCCTGGCAGTGTTGAAGGCCAGGTTGGATGGGGCTTGGAGCAACCTGGTGTGGTGGGAGGTGTCCCTGCCCATGGCAGGGGGTGGGACTGGGTGAGCTTTAAGGTCCTTTCCCACCCAAACTGTTTGATGATTGTATGATCTCCAGCCACTAGCACAATGCTATCTTTTGAGTTTCACATAAATATTATTTAAGATTTGGAATCCTTTTTCAGATCATGTTTGCTACTCTTAGATTTAGGAACAATAAAACCAGCACAGTACAGAGTTGCCAAGCTTGCCTATTGCAGTTGTAAGAACTAACATCAGAATTTTTAAAAGCCACCTTAAACTGTAACAATGAATAAATTAAAGATATAACAGAGTTATGTGGCCACAGACATCATCCATTTTGAGCCCCTTTTGAAGAAATACCTATGCAAGAAAGCTACCAGGTGAGTTTTTGGCCACATTTCTTAGTGTCTGCAGCAAGAGTAAGTAACACAGATGAGAACACTGTTGGGTGTTAGGTATCAAACCTCTACTATTTACATATCAACGTTTGTGCTTTGGAAAATCTCCAGAAGTGTTTTTTTTATATCCTTTTTCCAATTTATTTGCAACAACTGCACTGTCATACAGCATTTCTGTTGGCAGTTGTAAAACATTGGGATTTACTTCTATTTATTATATCCAAATTGCATTTACTTCATTCAAAAACACCACTCGTGTCATGGTGTGAGTGAGACCTGTGGGTTAAATGAAACCTGGATATGTTTCTTTTTATTTAAGTCTGAGTTAAATTCATAAAATATTTAAGGTATATTGAATTAGGCATTTATAGAAGTACAATAAAGTAAAATAATAAATCCTTACAGCATGACTATCAGTTAGGACAATTGTAGTTAAGCCCCGAAACACACAAACTAACTCTCCTAAGGTATATAGCTGAGTCAGCAATGCACATTAAATAAAACTACTGAAGTATGAGGACTGATCAATAAAGTTTGTATTTACACCTGCAAAGTCCAGGGAAAAAAATACCAGCACGCTACACACATCAGGAATTTTAGTACATAAAACACTCAACAGTACAGTACAAGGCTGAAGTGAAGCGTGAGAAGATGTAGTCAGTCATCTGTGAAAAGATGCAAGAGCAGTGATTCAAGTGTGTTAAAACTGAAGTTTAACCATGTTAAAATGTAAATGCTTTGCACACAGGCTTGCTGAACAAACATGCATGGTCAGTTACAAAATATAAACAGAAAGGATCTGCTATTGGGTAACATCTAAGAAACACAAAAGTGTAACAAGTGAGTTGCTATTCATGAGCAGTCTTTAAATGAAGTTAACAGAGCAAGGGAAGCCTGCTATTCAGTACCATCTTTCAACCTGAGGAAAAATGAATGAAGAAGCTGACTCAGTTCAGAAAAGTCTTAAGTTTAGTAGTCAATGCACACATTACACTAGTAATGCTACTTCTCAAATCTGCCTTAAGCTGTAGTACCATCAGAATCTCTTGTATATCTGCTTAACCTTTTTAAAACAGTATTGAGTCAACAACATTAATAAAAATTTAAATCAAATCCAGAAGTGTTTGGATATAAAAGTAAGAAGGGAGAACTGAAAGCCATAGTAAACTCTATTATGAACACGTATCGCACATATACTCTGCCCTAGAAGGAAAGAAGGTCTAAGTACTGAGGCAGGCAGAAACTGGCAAAAAATTATAAAAATGCAGCAGTTTACCTCAAGCAAATCATGAACAATCCCATTGAAAAGACCAGAATCTATCAGGTTTTTTGTGCCCTCTTGCCTTTAATCTTCACCCTTTTTCAGCTATTTATTTGTTACTAAAGCTATACTGAAGCAAAACATTCAACTTGACCGTCAAATTCTATTCCCACGGTTGGAAGTACTGCTTGGTAGAGCAACCACAGGAAAAGTAAGCAAGGGAAATACTTCTCTGAAGACTAAATGTGTTTGTCAGACCAATCATTGAAAAGTCATAAAACTTTGTTTTGGGAGTCTGGGTATTTTCTTCTTTCTTCTTCCACCAAGAATTCAAAACCATTTGAAACATTTTAAGTATGTTATCAAAACTTGCATGCTTCACAGATGTGAACATAAATAGAGTGGTTAATACTCATCTTGTGATATAGTGATAAAAGCAATATGCAGACAAGAGCTTGCTCTGAATTACTCTGCGAGCCCATCAAAAATTGCACAAATATATAATTCACCACTGCAGAGCTTCTTAGCTCAAGTTCACAGCCACACTACCTGCTTTTAGTTTTCTGGAGTGCAAAGATAAACTGTGCCTTTTCCAAGCATACATACTCTGATGTCACATTCAGACTACCTTTACAGGCTATAAAAACCATCTACGTGAGTCACACACATATATACGATTAAGAGTTAGATTAATTTAGATTAACAGTATTACAATTTCTCCTTTTCAAATGTTCTTTTTTGAAAAGATTTCCATAGTTACCTTCAGACAATTTTTTTAATACGGAATAAAAAAATGCAGTGATGCTCTCAGCACAGCAGGATCTGTGCTTACAGAATTTTCATTTAAAAGTACTAAGAAAGGTAACTTGACCTGGAAAATGATGGTAAATACAAGACAAGTCCAAAGCCACTACTGTGCCATAGCTCTGACTTGGAATAGAAGTCATGTAATAATTATACTTAACACAACCATTAATGACTTCAAATATGCAAAATGTACAGATTTGGGGGTTCACATCACATCGGGACTGGTAACAAACCATGAATCTCTTGCACTCATTTACAGGGCAGTGTAAGGGAACCTAAGGCAGCATCAGAATGAAGCAAACTTTAGAGAGGTCTTCCATTTCCCCGTCTTCTGCTGTTCATTCGGCTTGAGTTTTGCTGCTTTTCTGCACATGCTTGCCCTTCTGCTAGTAACAAAGCGGGGCAGCTCTGAATTTCAGCTTTCAACTCAGATAATTGTGTTGGTTTAGATTCAAAAACAGAGGTGCAATGATAAAAAAAACCTTCATTTTTTATCACTTCCTCTCGTGATCTTTTTCCTCACATCAAGTCAGACAGAATTTGTTACAGTCTGAGTGTCATACACTGTTCTGTGCAGAATAAATAAAACCCCTGACCTCTGCCTCCCGGCTGATACTCACATCCCATGCAAAGGCATCATCTAACCTTGTATTTCAGTCACCTGTGGCCTTCTGTGTGATATCTTGGGAAACAGGAAAATTTACTTTCCTCACAGCCTTTCTGGAATTGCATCAACCCATCACTTCAAAACTAAAAAATGTTTTTTGGACAGGAAGATCTTCTTTAATTACAAAATTCTTTTGTGCTGGAAAGAGTCCTACGAAACTTCAGAATTAAATCATAAATCACTCAAAGCTGAGTATTGTTTAAACTCCACATTCATTTTTCTCATTTGCTAAGAGCTCTTCTGCCTTATCTTTTGGTACCCCAGAGCACACAAAGTATACGAACAGGATCAACTGAGGAAAAATCTATGAAGACAAAGGATGGAAACTTGAAGTACAAGAGCGTTTCACTTCATCTCTCTCTTCATCATGTCCTGGTGGGACACTGCAGCAAGCCTGTGATCACAACCCCCCCTGCCCCATCATAGCTGCAAATTATTCCTCTATCACAATCAGTGATTTTCAGCATAATCTAAACCTCTTTCTGTGAATTCATAGCAGAATTCTACACCTGAATTGCTCAGGTTTGCTGTCAGGTCTCCACTACTTCGCCTTGCATACAAATTTAACTTTCTCTTCTGAGAGCAAAACAAACGCCCACCAAACTCAAGACAAACAAAATATTCCAACCCTGACTCTTCTTCACTCCCTCCAGCAACTCATATGGCGAAACCTTCTCCCAGGCATATTGCAGGGACTTGCCCTGTTTGGAAGCACCACACCTCCCCATTTAGCTTTGGCTCTGTCCATAATAACCCCTGCACACAGACACAGCCCCAGGACCATGATCACCTCTGAATATTAACAGCAAAACATTAAGCTAATCGATGCAGCAGAACACCTCTCTGAGAATGGCTGTCAGTTCACCTCATGGACTCATGCTGAGTTGGCTGAGGATGCTGCCTGGCATCTTACAGTGGAGGTCTTAGAAAAATGTGTACCCACTGCACCTGATGCTCAGTGCTAATGAGCAAGTCCCCGTTCTAGCCTTAATTCACATTTGCATTCACACGTGTATTTAACGTAATCCATCACCAGGATTAACATCATCACATATTCTAATTTCAGATTAAGGTATTTGGGTGCATAAAAAGAATAAAAGAGACCAAGTAAAACAAAGGATACCTCAGTCGACAGCCCAACTGTAAACCTCCCCTATGAGGTTTTTGCAGGGCACCATTTTAATTGTGGAGCACTGTATCAAACTCCAGTGGCCTATTTCACCGTGCTGCTTAAGGAGTATATCAAATATTGCATATGTAAATTAAACACTTGAAAATTTACAGCACCCTTTGACCAATAAACATATCTTTGTTGCTAAACGGCTTTCCAATACAAATATCTGTATTAACTGATACCAGAATAAAAGCCCTAAAATGCCATCAACTTTCCATTTATGAAACAAAGCTCACAGAACAACCCAGGAGGATGCATATGATTTTAATTATACATTACATGTATAAATCCTAAATATAGACAGATAATCTATTTTTATGCATAATTCTAAACCTATTGTAATAACTGCACTTCATCTCAGGTTAATTTAATTTCATATTCTATCAAGAACATACCACTGAAGTTTTATTTAATAGATAATTATTCTTTTGGAGAGAGGATGATACAGAGTTCAGAGAATTTGTTTGCCCAGGTGGGATTTCTTAGGAAGTTTTTAGAAAGCAAATCAATAAGCGTCTGCAGATTGAAAATCTGATCACACTCATGCCTGTCCCAAGAGGGAGCTGTGAAATTGTCTTTTCGGTGGAAGGATCTCGGCAGAATTAGTTATGTGTGCCTGAAAACTGCTAAAGGACAGGAGACAGCAATGGGTGTAGCGAAGACAGTTAGAATCAATATGACAATACTGTGTGTTATTTATACTAGCAGGCCTTTAGCTTGTTTGTGATCTCTATTATAAGAAAGGTTAACATTTCCTTAGTGCTTCAGTAAGATATTTGAACAAGACTGGCTGATTACTCAGGGAGGGTCTGAGGAGGAGCTATTGATAGGTGTGATATTGCAATACAAAGAGTTTCATTTCTAGTCCCTTAAATCAAATCTGACTTTAAGGAACGAGCAGTCTATGAGAACTCGGATTTACTTTTCCTCCCCCTCCCAACCCTCTGCCTTACTGCTACCAAAACAGTTGTTGGTATCAAAAAGTAACTGCTCTTTAAGACCACTATTTGATATTTCTGCACTTAAACCATGTCTAAAGCTGACCTTACATAGAAACAGAGCTGAAGACCATCTCCATGGAAGTCCTCTTCTGAAAAGTTTTACCGACCCCAATAGAGAAATTCTGATTACTCTCTTACAGTTTCTCTATGGGCACAGGAATATCCAGATGCTGCAATTTCTGAGAGATTTCACCTGTGACACGAGGCTCAGCTCACTGAGGGCTCAAAGCTTCATTTTAGAGGACACCAGTGTTAAGGAGAGCTGTGCAAGCAGATGCTCTTCCAGAAACTTCACCTTGGAATAATGACAGAATAATTTTCAGTCCAGTCTTGTGCCGAGAGGAATGAAAAATACTTTTTGTGGTCTCGGAAACAGATCATCATTTTGTTTCATACAAATAAACAATTTCTACACTGAATGGCACGCTATGAGCGGCCTTTACTGAGAGGAATAAATGAAGAGGTAAAAGCACAGTGAAAGGCAGGAGCTGTAAGTAGACACTGACAACCAAAGCTGCTCCTCAAAATAAAACATACCATCTAGTTAACCAACAGGGACACATAATCCTTTCCTGCATACAGGACTGGTACAGCAGATGCAAACTATGTGTGCTTCAAATAGCACATGGAAAGGCCACTTCCCTGACTGGGATCGTTCCCTTGTGTTGCTTGGCCCATACAGCACCATACCCCAAGGGAAAAGGCACTCTGCCTCAGCTACACACTAAGCTGCTTGTTCCGTAATACACCTCACAAATATCTTAAACAAAAAAGATAAAAACCAAACCCACCATATACGCAAATCCTCAAAAGCCTTTCCAGATGATGCCTTCATTCCAGTTGATGCCATTAAGTTGATCTCAGATCCTACAGACTCCTGTTGGCTTTCAGGTCTCTCGTGCTTACAGTACTCCCAAGAACCAACCTGTCATTCTGTATACTGTTGGAGAAAGCGCTAAGGCTTCATCAGAATTTCCTTCATAGGCTTTGATATCTTACTGTGAAAAATAACAACTGAAATAAGACAATTATATAAGTAGCTGCTTGGCCCAACACTTCAGTGAGAACTGTAGTAAACTCTAATCAAGCTAATCTAGGAAGCAGAATGACTGGAAGAACATCAGGGATGAGGAGAAGTAAGAGAAACCTGGCTTTTACTTGCAGAAATCAGCAAGCCAATGTGATTGCAGAGGGATGTATCTGTTACCTCATGTAGAATAAATTTGTCATCATCAGACACACATTGTACTTTTCACAGACACACATATTGAGATGGCTTTGTACCAGTGATTGTGAGAGCTCTGCTTAAGGCAGTGTGCTCTAACACCGAATCAGACTTGGTGACAAAGTGCCAATTTCCAAATGCTTTTCAATCTCTGAAATTTATTCTCTGAACTTAGATGAGTTAGGCAACAACTGCCCGATATATTTGTAGCCTGTCAGTGTTCTCTGAAAAGAGCAGCCCTAAAAATCAAGCAATTTAACTAGCACAAAACTTGGCTTATCCCAGGTTGCCTGCTTATTTACTTCTTGAGAACTAAGTCAGCTGTCTGTCGAGGACAGCCCCTGCAGACATACAACTGAGGAAGGTGAAGCCATTGAACCTCATCCTTCTTCCTTCGAACTATTTGCTGGTGGCCATAGAGGGGAAAAATTGAGTGCTGCCAGGATGCAGGGACGCTGGTCCCTTGGAGGTACAGAGCTGCTCACAACTAGCTGAATCTGTGAAATACTGTGGAAATATGGCTGCTGTGAAATCCAGTTCACTTATCAGCTACAAGATTGAACCTGAACTAGTAGTAAAAGAAATGCTCACTGAGATAACAACCTTTGTGCAATGTCTCTCGGGGAAAAAGATTACCCTCCATATTACAAAAAGGTTCCCGTTTTCTCTTAAAAATCACCACCAATATTTTACCACAAGACTGAGGAACAGACTTTTTTTTTTCCTCTAGAACTTAGGAAAACTTGTCATATGCTCATAATAAGTTAACTACTAAAAGCATCTGTTAAGCATGGAGGTAAAAGGGTGTAGGAAGGCCCTGAAGATGACCTCTAAAGCTATTTTCTTGAGGAAAATATGGAAATCCTCCTCATCTAAGGAGAATCATGGAAATTGCCAAAACTCTTCTTCGTATTTTCGAGAACCCAAAAATCTCGTTTCCTTATAAAACCTGCTACAAACCCATCTGAACCCTGCTCAGTGTTACACTTCATTTAATCTCTCCGACCACCTTCACAATTGCCTTTAAACCTTTGCTCCACACATCTGATTCTAGACCATAGTGAGATTTGCAGGAGTTGAATGGAAGGCACACGCCTCCAATCTGGAGCTTTGTGTAGCCGCACTCAGCCATAAATCCTTCTGAAGGCACAGAGCCTGACCAATAAAATGAAGTTAATTATAGAGCTGCTTCAACATGATTATATAGGTTATGCAACTCAGAAGAATAACTCAGTAACGGTTTTAATGGGGGTCATCATTATTCAGCAAGACATTAGAGAGGGCTCTATGTGGTTTCATCGACTAAAAAGAAAGGTTTCAACAACCGCAAGAATTATTTTTATGTTTTCTATAGAACACTGTGTCTTTGCTACCATGAAACAGAGAAGACAACAGAAAACATCAGAAAGAAAAAGCAAAGCTCTTCTCATCACCTTCAAGTTCCTGCTGAGCATTGGGCAGTTAAACTGAAACGTCCTCTTTTCCCAAAGAGAATTTTGAATGCTCTTCTTAACTGAGCATGCATTAGACTTATCAATAGGCAGCTAGGGATCAAATCTTCAAAACCAGGCAGCACCCAGCAGTTCTCATTATGACCCGAATGTCCAGTTTATCAGGTGTTCAAGAAACTAGAACAATTCTGGGACTTGACAATGACCCCTTTTCATAGACAAAAGACAAAATGTTTTGTACAAGCATAATTTTGCCCCCTCCTACTATCCTAGTCCTGAGAAAAAGCACTCCTGGTTTCTGAACAATAAAAAGAGGTTCACAGAACCTCAAATAAATCAAATTCCTTTCAAATGCCCAGCAGTTGTAGGGTATCGTATTTTACATTCAGAATTGCAAGAAGCAATGTTTCGTTAAGAGGTTCTTCTATTCCCACTCCCAAAGCACGGGCTTTGAACAAAAATGCACTTTATGTTGAGAATATGTCTCCCACCTTATGAAAACCTCATTGTGACAAGTCACGCATCTCTATAAAAAACCCCAGCATGCCTGAAGCATACAGGTGCTGAGAAAAATCATCATAAAACTTTGCTAAAATCTCCAAAGATTAGGACCATTCTGCTATGCCGATGCATTTTCATACACATTTTGCCAGGACTTGCCCTGAACTTGCACAGCAGACGTTACCGGAAATTAAAATAAAGATATCGTCTGTCTTCTGTCCTCAGTGAAAACTCCTTCACTAGCAGCCACACCAGAGAGGAAAAGGTCTATGAAATGAATGCAGCAGGCAAAAAGCTGGATGTTAGAAGGAAAATTTTGGAACAGAGGCATTAAGTTTGGTACTGGATGAGAAGACAAGGAGGGTTGCAGTCAGCAGAGACAGAAAGCGTAGATATATATGGCACTAGAGGGGCAAGGTGACAGAACGAGGGGACAAAGGGCAAAAAGGGCCTGAGACGAGAGATGGCACACAGTACTCAACCATCAAATCTTAAGAACTTCAGACTGGGCTATAAACTGAAAAAACTTTATTTACAAGGATATTAGCAACAAAATGAAACAGAAAATGACTCAAGTCTCCGTGAAAGATAGCAATAACTCAGAGACAATCAACACAGGAAAGGCCGTAAGTAAATAATTTAATCTCACAAGTAGTATTTGCTTAGCATACGGTAAACAGGGAACGATCCACAACCTGATCAAAAAGGGCCAGGCAACAGAGGAATAAAACCTACCCATGCTGCACTAGGACAGGTGTTCCATGAAGGAAAAAGAAGGACTATGTGACTGATTACTTAAGACACACACATACAAGAACAGCAAAGCCATACTTTTTGCATCTTCTAACTTGAAACAAATCTTACTTCATTCCTTGAGATATAAGTACACACTCATTTTGTGCACATAGCAAAGCCAGACTGAAGTGTGCCAAGTCATTACAAGCAATACTTAAACTTGCCTCCTCAAACCACCGTCTCTATGCACGTGAAAAAGCTAGTGATACTGTTTGTGGGTAATTCCAAAGCAGCACTCGACAGGAATATTCTCCATTAATAGCATTAGCCAAAGATAAAAGTACCCTGACAGCTCCTGGGCCCTTCTGGAGCTCCAAGATCAGCACATTTCAAGCTTCTGAAACTAAATACACACAGCACACACTGACTCGTAGCTCCGATCACCCACCCAGCTGAGCCTTTGCATGTACATGCACAATACGGTATTTGCAGAACGAGCAGGTCATTGCTGGACTCAAACAAAACACCACCTTGCAGAGACCAGCCCTGGTTTGTACTCATCTACTTCCCCTAGTATGCCCCCTGCTACAAAGAAACAACTCTGTTTCCTAGCCCTCTCTCCTTCCTTTCTATTACTTTCAACTAACAATATGTTAAAACAAAGACCCTCTACCTCTCCCCACTGTTGTAACCACCTGCAGGAACACCTCCTTCTCCAGTAGCATCTACAGGTTTTAGAGACATTCAAGTTCAAGCTGGGGCAGGGTCAAAGAAAGGGTCTGATACTAGTCCAGAAAACCCTTCTGTAAGAAAATTAACAAAAAAACCCCCAAAACTATACTATTTTTTTCTTCTAAAATGAAGAGGAGACAGGATTGCCTCTACAAGCAGCGGATCAGTCAACTTTCTTTTTAACAGGATTTAAATCAACACATTGGATTCTGTGGTGGCTCGCAGAGACCATCAGAATCAGTGATCCTCCATATAAGTTGTAAATTGACTTAGTTGCTTAGGAAACACTAGCTACTGCCTTTTCTGAACCAGCCACCTGTGTAAACCCATATTGATAATACAATGGAGTAGTCATGTTTTTGTTATGTGTTTGAGAACACTGGAAACATCTACCATTTTGAGAGTACTGAAAAAGGGAGAACACTCTAGGAACATTTTTCATGTTCCAGGAAACGAAATGTTTCTTTTTTCAGTACATTGGGCACAAAAACCTCTATGAAAGTTTGAGAAAACCTGTTCCTGAATTTGAGGTTTAAGCTGGTTTAAAATGTATCTGAACCCAGCCAGATTCCAACAGTGTTTTAAGACAAATTGGTTGGCTTTATACAGCGCACTTCTTCAGTGAAAACTTAGTCATAAAGCGTCACTGGGGAGGTTCAAATGTGCAGCATTCAGCAGTTGGCAGGTCAGAAGAGCTCAGCCTGTATGTTAAAATAAAACTACCAATTAATACTCATTTTAAAAAATCCCCGAGGTGCAAAACCTGGCATACTTCAGGGATAGGTAGCAAAGTCCTACTGGACTTTTAATCATCATACATTACTGTAATTAGTTCAGCCAACCTGATTATGGCCCTGGGGACACACATCGGCAGCTCCACCGACCAAGGGTGACTGGCTGGAATTTGGTGAGCAATTCCTTACCGTGGGAAGGGAAGGGTTAGAAAGCAGGTTACAGAGCAGGGAGACAGAACAGAGATTTTGAGAGGAAAAATCATCCTGACTTCTTCACAGACACATCTCCATATCAAACTCTGACATTAGACACCTCTTTGATGGTTCACTGAAGATTTATGCTTAGAAAGGAGGAAATTGTAACAACTTTAAAAGTGCTCTGGGACGTTTTCAGCTTCTTCTCTCTTAGACAAAGACGTATGTGGCAGTAATGGTCTTCTGACTAATAAAAATTCTCTCAGATACACTACTTCCCTTATTTAATGGCTATTTTGATTCCAGTGCTAAAAGCTATGTAAAGCTGAAAAAAAAAAATTAAACCCTGTGAAAATACGTTTGCAGCTCTAGTCTATAGGGAAGAACAAACTTTGTGCATTAAATAATTTAATCTCTGTAAGCAGTAGAGACTTACACACACAGCAGAGCTCTTGACAGGCATTTCCTGTAATTGCAAACGCTTCAATAAGCACAATCAGAACTGTTTAAGTTACCAATGCATTTTCAAAAGGGACTTTGAGCTACTATCCATTCCAGGTCATTACTGATGGCAGTAAAGGACATCTCTTATTGCTACAACAGGTAGTTACTAAGGAACTACCCCTTTGCCCTGGGAGGCGTACACACTCCCTCTGCATTATTCTTTATAACTGAAAAATAAACCTGATTATTAACATATCTTTCTGGACTGCACGATGCATATTTGTAGTCCTATTTTATCTCATTTGAAGGTTCAGGAAATCCAATTTCCATGGGCTTGAAATCTGTTCCCCTTTCATTCTGCCTAGCAGAAGCCCAGAACTGTTTGTTCATTGGGGTGTTTATTATTAGAATGTCTAGCACAGAAAGGGAAAAACATCCAAAAAAGCTCGCAGCTACAATTTTGCTCTGAAGTCACATTGATAGCAGGCAGTACTCAACACATTTGAATGCCATCAAGCTCCTCTGCCATAGAATATGTAAGAGGAACGAGTAGGAGCAATGTATTCCAAGACATGGATCTCCAGGCTTCACCCCTGCCCAAACAAAGGACAACTTGCTTATACCAGAGTCCTGTACTGTACCCAGAAATATTTTTCAGCTGTGAATTTTTTCAGCATATTTCCCCTGTATTTTCACAGATGTTAAAATAACACATGGAATAAGGTCTTTATCTAGAGAAAAAAGGAATTCTATTTTAACGGTCATATATATGAAGCACTGACATACCCAAACCTATCACTTCTGCTCAGTAAACTCATTTCTGTGAGTCACAGCACACCTTTGACCTCAGGACTGGTAGCATTGTCTTCTCAAAAATTTGTCAAAATTTTTTAGTTGGATTTTTTCCATTTTTCTAAAATCTTCAAAAGAACCATTCTCCAGGAGGAAGTTTGTATGCCATTTTCTGGCTTCCCTCTTCTGTGCAGTGTAACTCATGCTGCAGAGCCATTGAAGGCCTACGTAAAAGATAAGCTTCAACTGTCAAGTTCCCTGACAAAGGAATAGGCTGGATAACTTCAAGAAACTGCAGATTTTCCTCTTCCCATCCAAAAGAGGAATCAAATTAATTTTTGTATCTTTCTTCAGTTAAAAACAACCAGAAAAACACTATGAACAGAAATATCAGCAAATTACGAGAAATACCATTTGCCCTGTACACCCACTAATACTAACCTCATCTCACCAGATGACAAAGTTCAATCAGTCATTTATTTTGAGTGAATAATAATTCTTGGAGGCTGGAATATGACTGACAAAGTGAGGGCAATGAGCAAGCTAAATGAAAGCAATTACATGCAAAGATTCACCGGCTTAAAAATGAACCAGCGTCAACAACCGCAAGCAAAACTGATGGAAACACAAGTGCTGGGCAGGCAACACAACTTACAAAGATCAAGCATTACTTTCTGTGTTGGTGGCAATCAGGAACAGCACGGCATAGCCACTTGGCTGAGGGAGGTGGCTGCCCCACTCTACACCACCCCAGTGCAACTCCCCTCAAGGTCTGTGAGCAGCTTTGGGCACCTCAGTAAGGAGGACGTCCAACTACTAGAGGTGTCCAGAGGAGGGCAACCAAGATGGTGAGAGGTCTTAAGGGCAAGACTTACAAGGAGCGGTTCAGGTCATTTGGTTTGTTCAGCTTGGAGAAAATAAGACTGAGGGGCCAACTCATCACAGCCCAGAAACTTCCACAGGGGAGGCAGCGAGGGCGAGGTGCTGATCTCCTCTCTCTGGTTACCAGCAACAGGGCGTGAGGAAATGAGATGGAGCTGCACCAGGGGAAGTTCAGATTGGACATTAGGAAAACGTTCTTCAATGAGAAGGTGGTTGGTCACTGGAACAGGCTCTCCAGGGAAGCAATCATGGCATCAGGCCTGTCAAGAGTTCAAGGGAGCATCTGGGTGACACTCCTAGTTGTGTGATTTAGTTTTAGGTAGTCCAGTGAGGAGCAGGGAGCTGGACTCTATGATCTTTATGGGTTCCTTCCGACCTCAGATATTCTATCACTCTACAATTCTAAGAATCTCAGCAGGAAAACAGTGTAGGTGGCTCAGAGAAGAGTCATGAACAATACAATTAAGGCACAAAGGTGCTCCATCTATTGTGGAAGAGGTCACAGTTTGAAGGAAACAAAAAACCCAGCATGACATCAGAGATTATACAGCTGCTCAGTGAATGCTCTGTCCTTAAAATAATAGCTATGTTACAGAAGACAAGCTATTAGGAATAAATAATTGCAGGCACGTCCCTTGAGAGGCGGCCAGCCAAGAACCGAACTGAATATTATGAAATATTATTTAAGAAAAAACACGTATGACCTTAACCATGCACTTTACAATGGAATATAATCCTTCAAGTACGACAGTACGTAATGTTTCCAACATGTTATAATGCCCTGGTGTTTATGCTACATTTCTTGTTCACAGAATCCGTGGTTTCATTCCCTCCTTGAAAATCTATACCTGCTGCTAACATTTTCATAGTGACACCAGTGTTTGCTACCCAGAACAATGCTCCCAAATAAAGTATCTGAAATGCATACATACGCAACACTTTTTGTTAGATGTTCTTGCTGTACTGTGAAGAGTTTGTGCCTTTGTTTAGGTTAGCAATGACTCAAAATCAATTTTTTCAGCACATGTCCACGCATCCATCCTCAAAAATGCTTGTATATTAAATTTCAAGCATTGAAACTTAAGCCATGCCAGACTTTAAAGCACTGAAATGCTGCTCATGCATGTCAGTATTTCTGAAATGGAAAGGAAAACGCCTTGTTCTTTTTTTACTTTTGCATTGAAACTTTCTAAACAAACAAATAAGGTAGGTAAATAAATAAATAAAAAATAATCTAAAGGCTAGCCATGAAAATAGCCAAGAATTTGAAGGCTACAAATATAGAGCAGTTGTGATCATAACAACAGCAAGGTTGTCCACTGCTGATAGTTTATATATGCATCATTCGACAGAAAGACAAAGTCAGAAAGAAGCAACCACAGCATCACTAGAAAAATCTGACTTCGGCAGCAAGTTTCCCTTGGGAGAAAGGGCAGAGCTGATTCTCAGTGCAGCACAACAAGTGCCATATCTATTAGATAACACACAGGCACATTTGGAAATACCACCACACTGCAAGTCTGGACTGTGAATAAGGTGTCACCATTTCAGCAGCAGCACATTATTAACTGCATTTCTTTAAAAACATTTCTTCTAGGAACAGCCATATAACTTATTTGCACCAACAATTAGAACACTCTTTCCAAACACCCCCCCAGTGCCTGTTCTGTGGCTGCCTATCATCACCAGTAGGGCTGGAAACGTTTTGCCCTACTGGAACACTGCGCAGGAGATCACACTCCAATATATTTTAAGCCATTTTTTGTGATTCAATGATACTTTGAGGAATGGAATCAAATCTGTCTGCCTTCTCAGTGATGTACAAACTCTGGTTTACTGTTCTATAAATCCAGCAGATCAATGACTTTAATCATCCAGGCACTCCATTTGTACCAGAAAGTCAGTCAACCTAAAGGAAAGCAAGAGCAAATGGTTGGGTACCAGAAGAAATCTGGCACAGTTGCACACTATCACTTCATCTCTTTCGACTGTTCACTGAAAAATTAAATGTGCCTATTACTACCTTTGATGATTACAGAGATGTCATTTACTTGGTCTGAAGTGGATGGTCAGGATATACATTGTCTTGATGACAGCAATAAAGAAGAAATAAAAAGAAAATCATTTCAGGGAGAAAAAGTGATTAAAATTGTTGTGGAATTCCCATTACCTCTGGACTTCCAATAAAAATCACAACCTTGGCAATCAGCACATCTGAACCAGAAGCAAGTGAAATATTAACTAGGCCACTAGTAAAAGGAATTACCCTCTGAAGTGAACAAGAAACCACCAAGACAAGAACTGAAAATGGGATTACATTTACAGATTAACCTGATGATATGGCCTGGACTTCCTAAAGCCATACCTTAAGTAAACTTGGCAGGGTCCATCTAACATTTGTGTTCCCAAGAGTGATATGCTTGCTTCTGCCATTGTATGTTGTATGGGGCGTTAAACTAAAATTGAAGAAAGGAAACCCTTCTGACCGGGATATCAGAGCCACCTTTAACAACAGTGTAACACTGGTCAAACTCAGTCCCCTGCCTTACTTGAGCCGTGATGCTGGTTTTACCTCATCTGCAAAGTAGTGCTGTAAGCCTTAGGGCTATAGAGCACGGCTGGTGTACACGTTTGTGTTCTCTCTCACCTCTACTGTTGTTTCTTTTCCTCCACAAAAAATATTCTTTTTCTCATTTTCCTTCCAATTTAAGACTGAAAATTCAGAATCTCTGAAGTTGCCTCTAGAAGACACAAAAGCACACTAAATAGATGAAGATTCTTCTATGTAGACAGATTCTTCTTTTGCTATTCCTATTTTCCCTATTCTTACCACAATATCCTCCTCTAAAAATATATTATACCCTTCAGGTTTTCAATGAAATCCTTCAATGAAATCCCTGTTTTCGTTATTTGCTTTCATGGTAATTCAGTTGCATACACAAAAGGTCTCTTATTCCAATAAAATGCAAACCTTGCACCTATCTCCGCACAGCGTGGAGCACAGCAGTGAACATTCTCATGACTAGAACACTCCCCACCAAAGGCAGTTCATGTATGTCTCTTGACCACCAGTTCTAGACAGAAGGAAAAAGAAAGAAACAAGACAGTAAACTACTGCAAAACCTCTTGAACCACAAGCTATAATGCAAACACTACACAGGAAAGTGCCTTCCTTACCTGAATCTTTCCACCTTTACACTTCAAAGTTATATATGACCACAAACATACAACAATAAAGCAACAACTTCAGTGTAAACACAAAGGCAAAAATCCATAGAAGATTTCTGAGAGGCTGTTCCTACCTGTTTATATATTACTAAATAACTATGCTACTTCAGCTTTTTGCATCATACTGGGAATTGTTGACATTGGCACAGCTGTATATTTTCTTGCATTGACAACACACCGCAAAGAATAGTAGTAATAATAACAGTAATAGAAAGGGCTTTTTGTGTTCCTTTTGCCAACATCAGAACTGAACTGCACTGCCTGCTAGATCATCATATGCCAGCGTGGCTTGTAGAAAAAAACTGTAGATAGCAAAAGGTGAGAAATATAGCCAAGGCGTAAGTCACATCTGATATGAAGTATTAGATATGAAGTACACACGCACATGCAGCTACCAATCACCCTTCACAAATTGGATTGCGAGCTCAAGATGTATTCCTCAAAACAAGGAATACATAATCTATTCTCTCGCACTGACAGAATTTAAAATATTGATTAAATAACACTTTTCTTCTTCAACTCTCTCCTTACAGGAACAGCATGTATCATGAATTTTTATAACTTCTTTTTTTATAGCAATCCCGTGAAATAAAGAACTGTTCTCCCCATTTTACAGAAGGAGACTGGAGCACAGGGCAGACTGAGAAAACTTCATCAGAAAATTAAGTTTATGGTTGAGCTGGGAACCAAATGCATTACTTTAATCTTAGTTCAAAGCACATGCTACATTAAGGAGGCACAGACTGAGAAATAATGAGATCGCCATTGCAATTCTGATCAATTACACACAGATAATTTAAGAACATTTTGTGGTAACTTGCTAAGAAGTTGAATTGATTAACTTGTCAGACTTCCACATTCTCATCCAGCTTGTCTCCACCGAGTAGAAGTTATCAATGGACACAAATTACACTGGTCTGCAGGAAATTAGCCAACCATTTCATCTTATGTGCTTAAAATCCATGCCGTTTCATTCTCCTTTATTCTCCTACCTCATCCCTTTATACCACGGACTCTCTTCTCCAAACCTCACCCTACAGGCAGGCACACATGTGAGTGCCAGACTGCTCCCAACTCCAAAGCTCTCAAGAAGGTGTTAGACGCTTCTTACTCTGCAGGCAATCCAGAACATTCCTCATCTTGATTAGGGACTCTGGCCTCTGTGCTCTGGTTAAATCCTGGAAGTTTACAAGTAACAGGACATTCAAGATAGAAATCAGAAAACCCCAAAACCAATTCTAGATCTTTTAAGTCTGAGTGACGCTATTGCCTGACTTCTAGAGGTGCTCTCTTCCAAAGGGTTTGACTTGGGGGGTAGGAGCAGTGCTAGGTCAGTAGACAGCCTGTAACTTAGGCTATGTCTGGGCATGGGCTGTTCATCAGAAAATGAAAGATACATGCCACAGACTCTGCTCTTTTGCCCTCTCTTTTCTCCCCACAATGAAGTGACAATGAGATTTAGGTTGATGTTCTCCAAGTCAGAGGCTTGTATAAGATCTGGGAACACAGAACTCCTGAATATAAACAAAGAGCTATTAGACAATCCTTATCCAGCCAGACACAAGGAATCTCAGAAAAAGCCTTAAAGGCTTTTAAAAACAACAGTCATTTCAACATCACTTGTGAAAGAGAGCACTACAACACTGAAAAGGAACCATGTACAGAAACGTTCTCATTCAGATTTTTTTTTAGTGGGTAATTTGTTTTCAGAAACAGTAACGCAATGCCTGCTGATACAAGTACTTCTGAATAAAACCTCATTTTTCATATTCCTGATACCACCTGACCCAAATGCAGCATTCAAAATCCATATTGATGCACATTTCTTAATAATTTGATACCATCTCCTGTTAAGTATTCTCCTGCTGGAAACACATCTCCTCTTCTCGGCAATCCGCCAAGACAGCTGTAACGACAGCAACAGGATTTACACCATTATTGCACATAATGGCTATTTCTTATGTTGACATTCTGCTTGCATTTAAATAGGTGGAAACTCTTCCTGCATAAGGGACTCCCTTAAAGATGCCATTTAACCATCTTTCTTATACACTAAAACAGGTCTGAGGCATACAAATAAAACACTAACTTATTTATAAAATTAAATATATTGAATATAAATTTTCTTTTTCTTTATTTCCTCAAGGAAACAGACTTGTCGTTATAGGTGTGATTTGGATGTGAAAATGCTAAACTGCTCCAAGAGCACATTCTGGGACAGACATTTCATCCAGAACTGCTCCGAGACATTTACCAGGAGGCTTTCTGCCAGTCAGACCTGGAAGGGAAGACTTGCACTTAAACTAAACAAAGTCTGAAATTTCTCTGTTTCTTTCTAAATATAATCACTTAGCTCAAAAATTGTAATTTTCTGAAGAGCAGATATCAGACCCACAAAAGCAGCAGAGAAGTTGACATTTACAAAAAAGCAAAAAAACCTTTCTAACGTAACCTCTCCTAAGCCTCCTCTGCAGTGCAGCTGGCTCCTGTCCACCCTCCCAGGGACATGACACCCTCCCAGGGATGTGACACCCAGCCATGCCTCTGGCCAAGCCATGCTGCTCAAGAGCCCCTCCTGCCCTGCAGCCACAGTTCAGCTGCCAACGTGCACCCTGAAGGGAAATGAAATTCTTGAAACAAGCCCCCAGAAGACACACCACATTCACAGCCCCTGCATCAATAGACAGTTCAATATTTGTGGAATGAGTTGAAAAATAACCTAAGATAGGGCAAATCAAATCAATTTGCAGCAAAGTACCTTCTTCTCCATCTATGGGAAATGTTTTTATTCTGTATTAAGGAGGTTTCTGCAAGAGGAGGGCTAGAAAAAACAGGTTCATCAACCTATCTACAAATAAAAGAAACACAGAAGGCAACAGTGTATAAAACACCTGCCATAAGGAATGTAATTTCTCCAGAAACTTGGCCATGCAGCCTAGTCTTTTCTGAGTTTACGGGGAGTAGCTGGAGCTGGGGAGTCCACCGTGAAGATGTCCAGCCCTCAGAGAGCAGCGTGCTCAGTCCACAGACATGGAGCCGGGATGAGAATGCAGAAGCTTCCAACCATACCCAAACACAATTTGAGAACACTCGATACCAACAACAATGAAGGATTGACTGTTTCACCAATCCACAAGGTTCTTATGGCATCCCTGAAAGATTGTATAAAGCTATCAAAAAGATTAATTCCTCCAGCAACAAAGAGATTTAACCTTTAAAGGGTAAGCAATCCTGGAGTCTTCTGCAATGGCAAACAACACAGCATAATCCTGATTCTACAAGTTTAAATGAGACGAATGACATTTTCTAAATGAGAGTGACTTCCCCATTGTTCAGGAGAATCAATCTGCCTGTGTAAGCTTCAGATTACCCTCAGGTATATGTCAAACTTCAACCAACAGCCTGACATTTGGGATAAACACCAGAAAGGTAGCAGGCACTCCTGCTCAGACACACAGCTATAGTGAATACCCACCAAGACAGACTCCACATCAGTCAACACCCTTCCTATAAACTGCAGCCAAATAGGCAGAAATTATAATTATCTTACATCTTCATCCACAGAGCCTGAATCCTCTGGTTAGCTCATCCTATTTAAAGTTTCCACTCGCACAGAAAAATTCTACATGCGTGTCCGTCCTCTCATTTCTTTCAGAGAACTCGAGTACAGTAATAAAAACACATTTGCTGCTGAGATGGGTAATGGGCATTAGGGAATTTTAGGCCTACTGTCACTCAGACAGATCCTGTGGCAACACTTAGCACAATGCCAGGAGTTAAAAAGGCCACACTGGACCAGGGTGGAGGACTTGGCCAGTTCTTTGTCACTGATCATGTGAAAAGCATAAGCCAGGGGACTGGAATAAGCAAAGGGAAGACACAGACTTGAATCCTTCTCCATGTCCATCCATTTTCAGATCAGGCAGCTGTCAAGCCATACTCCGTTCAGTTGCTCAGTAACTTGCAATGGATTGCTCTCCTAAAAACACATCAGATCTTCCCTTTAGCCTGTGTGAACTTCCAGCACCCACAACACCCCCTGGAAGAGTGTCGCACAGCTCAAACACCAGTGGGTGAACAACCACCTCTCCTCTTTGCATTGAGCCCTGGCTCCTGAAAGCTTCCCCTGAGGTCACTTGGTTCTTATACTCCAAGCAGCAGTGAACAACTGATTCCCATCTACCCTCTTTATGGCACCTGTTCGATTGATTGATTGATACTGACTGGTCATTTTCATGGAACTATAAAGTTCAAACCCTTGCTTCCAAGTGTTAACAATCAGCTCAGACATGAAGTTAGAATTGTTATTCCGCCATTTGCATCTTTTTCTATTCACTTACACTGAATTTCACCTGGCATTTTAAGAGCAATCACTCTTGTAGGGTCTTCTGCAGATCTTCCTTGTCAGCTCTCATCATTCGTACCCCCTAAATGACTTACTAGCATCACTAAATTTCCTCAGCTCCCCAGTAAGCCTATTTTCCAGGTCATTCATGAGTACAATGAACATAACCAATCCTGATGGTACTCCATTCACAAACTCCTTCCTTCATGAAGACTGATCCTAAACTTTAATCTCCAGTTCCTACTGTCTAATCAACTATTTGTCCACATAAGGATTTCTCTGCTGAAGTCGCAGCTGCCTAACTCCTTTAAAACATACTGGTGAGGAATTTGGCCATAAGCTCTTGATGCAGAATCCTTCTAAAAATACCCAGTGTTTGTTGCCCAGTAAGTGACTTTAAACAAGAGGATCCACACAAAGTTAGTGGTTTGAATTGGAACGACTACACTAGATATGGGAGTCATCATGAGGTTGGAAAAAGCTGTATCACTACACTCTACAACAGCAAAAAAATTAGCTCCTTTAGGTCTCTGACAGTCTCCTGAGGCAAGATTTTTGGTACAAAAATCCTCTTTCTGCCTTTAATCAGAGAGAAAGAGGTGGTTACTGTCTTCAAGACGTTTGCTGGTGGACACCCTCACAAAATGCTTTGATTCTATCTAAGAGACACCACGTACAGTTGAAAGCTTACAAGTACAATTAGTTTCACAGATAAAAAAATTGACACTCCATAGGGTAAGGGGACATTGCTGTTGAGTGATTTTTTTAAAAAAATACTTATTAATAATGAAAACCTACTGACTGAATTAGAAAATACCACAAAGGACAAAGGCACCAGAAAGAAACCTTATCCCTCAGCTGGCTTGGGCAGCTTCAGAGAGATTGTCCACGGTCATAATATACAGATGTCCAGCAGACACTTTTCAGGCAAAATAACTGACCAAATAAATCAAAGGCCATCAGGTTGCCCCCTCCCCCCATAAAGAAATATCAATCAAATAACAGTAAGAACCAGAATTATTCTATTCATAGTTTTATATGTTATCTTTCTAATTGTAGGATAACACATTATCTACAGGGAAGAAATGCACACAATATCCTTCTGGAGATCTTGTGCTCTCATAGGTCCCTTGCAGTGATGCGAAAACTGCTACGGTCTGAATGCCACACTTGAAAGAAGGCAGAAAACGTCAATGATTTTCAACCTGTGAGGTGCCTATTACTACAATTAGTTGAACCATACATAAACAAAGTCTCTAGATGTTTATACTCTAGGCAAATACACAGCACAAATGAAAACAAATATAGGTGTATATACCAGCATGTAAACAGAAAGAGAACATGCACGTGATTACACCAGCAGAACACAACAGCTAATTAACACCACATTTCAGATTATCTTCCCATGGAAAAACACACTTGCTAAATCCATTATTTAAACACCATGGCTGCTTAAATACAAGCAAAATTCAAAATTTCCCTCCTGCTGCTGACTCTCTTCCATATACAGAGCAGTATATCGACAAACCAACTCATCCACACACGTGTATATTCCAGAACTGGGTAAGACCTGCTTTTCCCTCCTGCACAGCTCAAGAAGAATCTGGGGACTTAAATTAAAAATGGAGACTGAGTTATGGTGATTCAGTTTAAATCTGACCATTTCAGCCTGGATGACAGTTGATAATTTCCAGCTGCCTGAAAGAAAAAACAATCCTTGAAATATCTGGAAGATGAAATCTTCCTCAGTTTTTGTAATGCCACTTTATCTGGTTATACCTGACTCTCTCTGCATGTTGCAGTTTCCTTAAAGAAAAGATACATCAGTTTCTTCTTCATAGACAAAATAAAAATGACCAAAAAATATTCCCACCTCCCTAAAGTGAGGTCACTAATTGTTTTCTTTCTAAATGAAGGTCATTAGGAACAACTTACGGCTGACAGCATTGTGCCAATGCCATGACTTTGGGCTGGGTGGCACTGGTCACCTGCTCCTTCACCACCTCTCCTTTCTTCTGAAGCATGTTTTTATTACATTATTATCCTGTCCAAGGGAGCCATAAATGGAGTCCAGTAAATAAATTTTCTTGAGAAATTTATATGAGATGTGAAAGTTTAATGCAACTGCCAAAAGATTCTGGAGTGCTTGGAGAATTCATCTTACTACTCATTACATTTATTGATTCAAAATCAAGCTTCCGGACGTCAGCATAGGTGCCATTGCTAAGAAATAAGAAGTTTCCAGGAATCTGTACATAAATCTAAAGTGATTGCCAGCTTTGGGGGAACAGGAAAAAAAAAGAAGGGAAGAAAGAAAGAAAAAAAGAAAAGAAAATGAGGCGTGCGATCAATATGTCAGTAAATGCATAAATAATATACTAATAGATTATCTAATATACTAATATATCTAATATACTAATAAGTATCATCTACTACTCAGGATGATTTCTCCAGTACAGGTTTTCATAACCAACTAAAGATGAAACTACATTCCTCAACCTTGTAAAAGAACCAGAATTCGTAACAGATTTTTCTCTTTAAATACTTCTTGAATTAAATTAGGGATGAAAGAAGTAATAAGGAGCTTCCATAGCTAAAGGCTGGGTTTTTTAATTATATTTTTTTTACATTATAAGTTGAAACTGGTTGCAGGTAGAAGTTGAATAGCCATCTCCAGTCATGAGATCATCCTATGCTAAGTAAGCAGGAAGAGTTTGACTTTGCAGCTACATCTGCCCTCAAATATAAGTGATGGCTTTTCTTTTGAGGATAGAAGAAAACAGTGATCACGAGTTTTGGAATTAATTTATTACATTTAGTGAGTAGAGTTGAGATTAAAAAAAAATCTGGAAAAGGATAAAAGATAATGCAAGTAATTTTATGCAACATAACCATAAAAGTATCAACTTTACAGTGAGGACCAACCACTCCACGGCTGACCCAGTCTGGTTGAGCTGTAGAGAAAGATGCACTTCCTTGGACACAAATCGTATGGAAGTGCTACATGAGGACAAAACAAGGATGCTGAGCATGCAGGTGGGGTCTGCTTCACACTAAGCAAGCTGCTACATATAAATGAAGTAACAGGAAATTTTTGCTCCCATCATTTACAACTACAGTCAGGAAAAGAGCATGCAAGATAAGGGGGAGAAGCAAGTGAGAGAGCCCTTGCAGTACTCATGAATGCAACAGTAAAGATCAATCCAACAGCAGCCATGGGCCACCAAATACACTGCAATAAATATGAGATTCCAGATTTCTGCCATGACTACAACTGCAACCTGTATTAGCCAAGACACACTAGAAGTAACAGGACAGTAATGCCCTGGAGGGGGCATGAAGGTTTTCCACCAACTAAATGGGAGCATAACGCACCCAGAAAGGATGATCATTTGAAACTGCTGTTGAACTGCAATATAAATGTGAACATGAGGAACAGGGATTTTACATGACAGAGCTTTACCTAACGAACTTATCAGAAGTATGATAACATAATTATTTTGTTTCCTGTAACTCCTCCTACAAACCTCCCCTGTGGCTGCGGTGCTGACCACAGGTACGCTAAGGCAGCACAACAATCCATCCAGCATTTGAAAAGAGTATGGCTGAGCATGGCACAAGGAAACAATCTACATGACAAAACCAGAAAAATTTATAAGTAGTGTATTTACTATAAGAATGCTTCATTTCAGGCATTAATGTAACTGCTTTCCACCTTTTTTTTTTTGTTTGGTATGAACTGTATAAGGATACACCACAAAACACTTGCAAAAAGAGTTACTCCAGTATTTTTCTTGTCTATAAACTGGACCTCACAGGTTCATGGGACAAACCTTAGCAGAAGGAATATCAACTAAAATAAAATAATCTGTGTTGTCATTTTTATATATTTAGATATTGCACAGAGAATCAATAGCATGAAAGTTAATTAACCAGGTAGACTGACTAGGGAAATAGATGTGAATATAGTAATCTGGAATTAATTACATCAAGTTTTAGATGATACCACAAATAAAGCTCAAGTTGCACTACTGAAATTATCAGGAACTGTAGGTCTTTTATGACATTTAATAACACACATTCCCCACAGAGCAGTGTTAGCAGCCTTTCAAGCAACTATCCGGTAAGTAAATACTTAAATGTCACACCTAGAAAATTATTTAACACAAAACACCTACCTTTTGTCAGCAGTTCCAGAAAAAGGTTATTTTACCAGTGAAACACAAAATTAGGTCAACATTTCAGAACAGTGTCATTTCTAACACTGTATTTCCAGCTGGCACACTGCTCTGCTCTGCCCTTTCCCTCTTCAACACGCCGTGCCTTCCACCATCAGATACTTCCCGTGGAGAACACACCAAGAGGAACACTGTGTCTAATCCACACAAGATGATTCACGCTGTCTTCCTAATGGTTTCTCTGAGTATACTGTTACTTGGTCCTTCCTCCTCACCTCTAATTGCCAGCTATAATTTCATACGCCACAATTTAAGCCTCATAAATAATGCTTGCTTTCAGCCCCAAACAGCTCAGAAAAGGCTAGAAGGGAATGCTGCCTTCATCTGTTTGGACATCCGCTGCAAACCATAGTTAGAATGTCTTAGCTAGCCCCATCGTGGCATTTGGTGAATTCTATACAATTTCAATTTAAAAGCATCACGTAATAGAACAGTATTTTTCCAATCCGTAACACGTACTCTCTGTTTCTATTCTGTATTTGTCTGATTTCAGCCTCCTACCAAGGATCTTGTTATGCTCCTTCCTGTTACTTCAGTGTGCCTCCAGTTTTGAAGCATTTTATTCAGTCTCTGCACCTCTCCAGTTCTCTTCACTAAGCTGTCAGGTAAGAGTCATCTCCTTGGCATATTTTTGTCCAATTACCAGAACTGCCCTAAAACCAAACTCTAGTAAAGCAACCAAATTAAAGCAAATTAACATGCGTGCTTCTTCAGATGACTTTCATAAAGATCTGGATTAAAGACAAACCACATCTTTTTTCTTCTTCATTTTAAAGAAAAAGTGTCTTCCCTGAATCTAACAGCTCTGTCTAACCGATAAACCAAAAATTAAATAAAAAACCCCACAGGAAATCTCACCTTTCAATTCTGGATGAACATGGCTTCCAAGAAAACCTCCAGCTGAGTGTACTGTATCCCTTCTGCTTCTCGGAGCAATCTTTTTTCTTCTGTGACTCCCTCACTGATGGCTTGCTAGCTGGACCATGTTCTATGGACACGCAGAAGAACCCAATGCATTATCCACAGAGCAGCTCGCTTCTTTTACTCCCTCTCCACGATATTCAGCACGTTACTTGCAGTGCTGAAGCCGGTAAGAAGCCCAGTGCACCCACTCTGTAAAAGAGAAAGGCAGGATAAGCCAGGGCACATGGACACAGCACAGGGTGGTCAGCTCCACACGTCCCGATCGCGCTGCCAGAGTGGGAATAAAAGATCAAAAGCTGCAGTGATCAAGCTGAGTAGTGTGAAAAAATAACACAACCCATGAATTCAGGTCACTACTGAGAAACTGTTGCAAAAGCACAAACACCTTCAAAGAAGGGAATTCAGAAGACAAAGCAAGATCTGGTGTTAGATAAGCAGTCGCACAGGGTAAGGAGGATACAGAGCAGATACTCGGCACATAACTTGTTAGCCTGAGTGATTTCAAGGGAAGTGCCTTCTGAGACAGTCATTACTCTGAGGAGAAAATAAAGGACTTTGCCTCTACCGATTCTCCTCCAACCAAGTCTCTTACCTTTCTAGACATTTTAGATTGCTATGAAAATCCTTGCAATCTTTCATGAAAAAGAGTTCTGCTCACGTACGCTGTTTTTCAGATGTGAAAAACACACCAAAACCCTTACTACTTTTCATTAATTACAGCTTAAACCCTGTGTTTCTCCAGTAAACCCCAACTGATAACAACAGATGTCCAAGAGCATACATCAAAATACAGAACAGGAACACAACAGGAACATTTCTTGTATATTCTTGTTCTTGTATATTCTCATCAGAACAAAAATGCACTTTAAATAAACATTTTTTGGACACATTTCTAAAGTACTGAAGAAACTAGGAAGTGCAAGACCTGTGCTGATTAAATATTATTAACTTTTAATGGCATTGGTAACAAACATTAAAATTGTGAGTTAAAATTTCTTAAAAGTATCTCCAAAAATATGTATCTTAATCATTTTCACCCATGAAAAAGTGAAACATACTTTAATACATTTATAACATCCAATTGATGCATAGCTGATGATTTCTACTGAGCCACAGTGCTTCACCCCATACCACAGGCAAAAGAGCACAGTGGTGTGCATCTGTGGTCTTAGCAGACTTAAAAGGTAAGTTTTAGTCACACTTTGAAACCACCAGAAGTGATGACAGCAAAGTCAGGAGGAATTAACATACACCCAGCCTGCCAAGTGAGGCTAATCACATTTACACACTCTATGGTCTGCAAGTGCAGAACACGTACAGAGTATGCTGAGCCAATAGTTACTACAACTTGCAACTCCTTTTGTAGAACACCATCACCTGAGCGCTATTTCTTTCCGCATCAGGACACTGCCAGGTGAGGCACAGCTCAGACAGTGAGCAGCAGTCCCTTCCCAGGACACTACAAAAATGGGGAGCTGAAGGGTGCAGCTGGCACAGAAGCCTCAAGCTGAGCAGCAGAGAGCTGCTGCACAAACACAGAAGCAGAGGATGAATGAAAAAAACTCTCTGGCCCAGTTCAATTATTTTTTCTTAATGAAAAAAAAAAATTATTTGCAACATGCTTTTCATAGATAAGTAAGAAAAAGCCTTGGTCTAAATGGAGAGAGAGAGCACTAACTGCGCAAAGCTATGGCTGAAAACCTTAGGAACACAACCTATAATGAGCTTTGCTGGTAGGGAAGAAGAGCAGAACAGTAGAGCTCCTTTAACCATGCAGGAAATCATGTCTGAAACAAGCAGGCAGCTTCCAAATTACTTTAACTTCACAAATATGCTAAAACTGCTATAAACCTCCAGTAAATGCGCAGGAATTAGGTCTTTAATTCTTTGTCATAGGAATGGGTTAAGACGCTTGTTTAAGAATAATAATCCCCACTTGTTTGATGCAAAGAAAACTGGAGCCACTTGAGTAACACATAATATCCCTCGACCACTATTTATGGTTAAAATTCTAGTAATCATGAAGTTTGACAACAGTTCACAAGAAAACTGATTCTGCTCTTAAATATCCAGCAGTATATGTAATACACCTTTCCTAAAGCTTCTTAAAATTAAACACAAAAAGGCACAGTATGAGAACATTTAAGAAGTGAAGTCTCCCAGTCAAGGTGTTGGAGATATCAGATTTACAGTTACTGGTGCAATCCTAATCCACCTCTGATGCGCGTATTTATCATGAAGCCATCTGGAATCGCGTTCCTTTGCTCCAGAAGGCTCCTGCCTTAGGCTTAATACCAGAAGGGAAAGAATAAAAGCAATGGTACATCCAGAACTTCAGAGTGTTTGAAGTCATAACTTAAAAACCTGCTTGAGGATAACCTTTGTACAAAATACGCACGTACATACGCAGGCATGTATCACTTGTGTGTCAAACGTGTGACAGTTCAAAAAGACAAATTCCTCCCCAAAAAAGGGCTGACTCTCCATCAACAATATTCACCAATATCCTCCTCCAGTTAGCAGTGCTATTTAAAAACCACACCACAAATTGCACAGAACCCTTCCCTCCAGACAAGTGACATTTAGCCCACTGTTCCTTCACATCTCTGGCAATCTTTCACTGCTCAAGTGTGCCAACAGTATTAATGAATTTTAAGGCGAGTAAGAACTCTGAGAAATATGTCAAGGACTGGGGGAGAAAAGCAGTATTAGAAAGGAAAATACATTTAAAAAAGAAAACCAAGATCAAGTCAATTATGATCTCAAATCAGAGGACTCCCAATTGCCTTATCAAATTTGCCAGTTGGAAGAAAAACAAAAGGGAAAGAGTTCGGAGAAACAGAAACCTTCTCAGTGTTTTTCCTTACACAAAGTACCTAAGTATCACAAAATTTCCTTTAATTCAACAAACATATCGAAAATTGAGAAGTTTAATTACTTTTTCCAAGATCCCTGGATTCTGGGCATTTTCCGTATTTAAATCCATTTGCAGACATACTTTTCTTCTGTTTTCCAGACGAGTATATGCGTATGCACACGTGTGTGCAGGAGAAAACAGAGGCTGCCACACTAAGGCATCTGTTCAAAAAAATTTTCTTCCCTATTTTCACCCACCCGACTCAGTCTTACAGAAAGTTTTAGATCCACTGCTCAGCTTCCCAGAGACCTAAGCAGAATCTCATGTAATCAACTAAATCTAGCGTGATCTTAAGAAAAACACTAAATATTGCTATACAACTAAGATGCAAATTACAATATCTCTGATCCTTTCATATTTCCATCAAATATATGCCCAAGACATAAAGAATTTCAGTTAATTAATAAGGATTGCTGAAATGACATGAAGGATCAGAAAAATCAAAGATGGGGCCATACTCCCTAAAAGGGGGAATAAAAAAAAAACCAAAATCACTTCACAGCACTCAAGAGAAAAATAAATATGTATCATGCCCATGCTCAACTTAAACACCCTAAACTTTGCAGAGTGGGGTTCCCAAAACATAAATAAAGTGATGCTATTGAATGGAAAACACATGGGTTCACATATGTTTGGACACTAATAAAGACAGTATGGAACATTCTGTTATGTGCATATTAATTAACATTCCACATATCAATTAGAATAATTTTAAAATAGTGCTTATGTTACAGAACTACTGCATACACTAAAAGTTGTCTGAAACGACATTAAAATTCAAAAATTTAAGGATTGGAATTGCCAAGGACGATCAAAGAGCATGTTTCCTAATAACTACCTAAAAGTACAAGAAATAAAACACAGACCAAACATCAGAAGTTATTTTTCTTATATGAAGTGAACTTTTTTAATGACGATGTTTCCTATGGGAAGACGCACTATAATTTGTGCAATTTTTTATGCAAAAGGTTAATGACTATAAATTGCAAAGAACAACCCTGTGCTGGTAGAGACAAATAAGCTCATTAGAGCCTGGTGACACTCCTGGATCCAGCTAGAACAGAACTACACACTTCACTACTTCAGTAGCCTTTAACTGATTTATTTTCTCAGGCATTATCAACTGTAAAAAGGAATGAAATTTTCATAATGTGAATGCGTGAACCTCATTTGGGAAGAAATCCAGAGCTGTTTTCAAATCAGGAAAGCAAAATTCTGTGGAGTGATTTACTGAGGGCAGAACAAACAGTTGTCATCCTGCTCAGAAATATAATGTTAACATGAAAAATAAACAAAGCCTGTAACTTTGAGAGGGACCCATCCAGACTATTCCCTTGCAGAGAGGTACCTGGAAAGATACTTCAACACATGCAAGAAAGCCAAACTTGATGAGAAAAACAAGGCTAATTTATTTTTCTAAAAGAGAAAGATCAAAGTAAATGGGAAGGAGGAAAAAATGTAAATCAAGTCCAGGCACAACCCTCTGTCCAGTCACTGCATCCTCCTCCATAGATCCTTGCTTCAGTGTAGTTTTGTGCCCTGGGGGCAGTGAACTCTGCCCACTCTTCTGCACCCCTCAGGATGCTCTCACACCTTGTCTCTGTTTGCAGGCAGCTGGCTTCAACGAGTGGAAAGGAGCAGAACTGGGCTCCTCTTGATGCTGCAAACATGCCCTGTTTCCAGCTGAGAGTCAACCCAGTCCTGGGAAGCACTGCTTGGGGTAGCCTGACTTGGGAAAGGGATGAAAGGCCAAGACTGGACAGATTTACACTGGGAGCTCTGAAGAGATCGTCAGTTTGTGCTCCAACACAAAGGTCTGAAGCCTGAGCTCCATAACAACCTCATCCAAGGCTTGAGAGTGCCACATGGCTCCCTCTAACCTGATGCCAGCATTGGCCATACAGGTTTGAAGATGGAACGGAGTTTGAGATGGAACATGAGCACAGGATCAAAATGAGAACCTGGGTGATGGTATCCGAATCCAAACAAAGAGCAGCAGCTGTACAGAAAGAAACATTTTCAAGAAGCAGTTTTCTAACTCAATTCTTCTTTCTTCTTGTTGCTTTCCTCTTCAAATATGTGTTCTGGCAAGAAATATTCCTCCCAGAATGCTGCCTGCCTCTTATTACTAATACATTGCTTCACGCCAGGTCTTTTTCATCTTTGTGTAGAATTCTTAATTAACAGAAAAATGCCAAATGATCTATTTTTCTTCAGAGTTGAACCAAATCTGCTTACTTGATTCCTTCATTAACATTATTCATTTATACCAAAAACAGATTCCAGTTTCTACCTTCCATGATACAGGCTCCTTCATTAATACTGCACCACAGACACATAACGCCTCAGAGAACACAAAAAAGAATGCAACTATTTGATTAGTGTTTGACTTGCAGTGCTACAGCAATGGATTTATTCATACAACTCACCACCAACAGCCGTATTTTCAGTCGTTATAGCTAAAATAGTTATATAGGACTAGGATATTTTGAAATACTCTTGCCAAGATGGAGATGATGTTGAACTAAGGGCTGCAGAAATGGAGTAGCTAATGCAGTAAAGAGCAGCCAGCAGCAGCTGAGACCAGACAGTTCCATTATGTTATTTCTTCCATTTTAACTCCAAGCCTAGAGCTGAGTTTTGTAACTCCAGCTACAATCTACTGCCTGATGCAGGATGTTGTTCACAGACCTGTTACACATAGGAATAGTCTTCCTAACTTCCACACTTGTAAAAATAAATCTTACTGGCAACATTTTCATCAGGAAATTTCCAGAACTCCTCAAAGCACATCGTATATTGTGAAGCCACACGTGTGAGGTAGTGGTTCAAATTCTGGCCCTGACAGTATTTGAAAACCAGGCCTTTCCTGTAACCTTTTAAAGGTATCTGTTGAAAATTACTATTTTCCTAATTGCACAACCAAAAGACGAAACACCAGTACTAAACAAGTAAGCTAGAAAGAAAAAGAATGTAGCCCAGTGTGTATCAGCAAGACACTGACAAAGCTCTCTGGCACCAGCCTGGCCACTTGGCTTAAATATGGGATGCACATAACAGATAGGCTGCACTTAATTCTACCTCTTACTGTCGCAGTCTCTGCCAGTGCCACCAAGACATACAAAAAGATATGCTGTAGTGAAGTGTATCATCTGTAGCAGGACTAAGAACATACTGTGTTTTTATGTTGCCTTGAATCAGATGACAATAATCCCATGAGCTGATGTATTTAAAAGTCTTAAAGTGATGAAGAAAGCTTTCTACAGCCCACTTTTTTCTACTATCTACAGTCCTGTTGCTGTTTCTTTGTGTCACGTGAAACACTAGAAAAAAAGTTAAATGCCCTGTGTCTGCTTGAAGTGATCTGTCACAGACATGTCCTTCAGACACAGCAGATATTGCCACTAGCATTTATTCCATAAACTTATCAAGGTCTTCATGGTCTTTCAGTGTTTAGTGACAGAGGTCTGGCTCTAGACTAGTAGGGTACAGTTTTATAATAACCAACTCCAGTCAGCCTATTCAGTTATTTAAGGCAGGGGCAAAACACTTTCAGGTGTAACTGGTTTTCAACACATTGTACATCTAAGTATCTACTTGTATTTTAATCTAAGCTAACTGTACATCATCTCATTCATGTTTAGAACTCTCAGACGTTTCTTTGGAGAATAATGAAACTCCTTACAAGATAAGCTTTGAGACACCAGTGAGGTAAGCTGAGTCACATACCCATTTTACAGACAAATTCAAATCAAGAGATGTGAAGCCACGTACACTTCCGAAGTGGCATAACCAGCTACCTTCAATTCCTGCCACTCAACAGAATTGCTTTCCAAAAACCATACATTACGTGTCCCATAGATTTTCTGCTTCACAGACAGCAACAAAGAGCACACAGAGACACAGGATGGTTTATACACATAAATACATATCTGCTTGTTTTGTTATGCTCCCTGACCATCTGAAAAACATCAGGACAAGCAAAAATTAAGTTTTCAAGAACAGCATGAAATGCACCGCAAGTATATTCAGTATTTTCTTGTTAAATTTATTGCTTGATAGATTTTGTGCTCCACGCATAACTTCAAACACCAAAGTTATGTCAGTTAAAGTTTCCGTGGAAACCTAGAAGTTGGACTCCACAATTTTTATTGTATTCTGCTTGAATTCAAACTTTAACATCTTTAGCATGTTTTCTACTTCTAAATTAGTTCAGAGAAAGAGTTTAATCTGGAGCCAGGATTAAAAAAAAATAAAAATCACATTTCAAAACAAACCCCAAAATATTTAGCCTCTTGCAAGCTCACATAAAGTTGCCTATAATACCTTCCGATATTGAAACTTTTCATTCAAAGTTGCAATAAATCTAAATAAATATTGGAATACCCCCTCCTCCCTGGCAGTGTTGAAGGCCATGTCGGATGGAGCTTGGAGCAATCTGATCTGGTGGGAGATGTCCCTGCCCATGGCACACGCTGGGACTCCATGAGCTTTAAGGTCCCTTCACACTCAAACCATTCTTTGTTTTTAGAATTTCCTGTAGGTAAACACCCCCAACACACACACCTGCTGCCCCCCATTTTGTGCTAAGTTCGAAGGTTCCAAGTTGAGCTGTCAGTGCTAACAAGCAAACAAAGTATTAAACATTAAGAAGTGTCTTCCTACGGTTATTCCAAGGAACAACGGTACTACGTGATCTCCCATTTCTTGGCTGAGTCAGTGCTGGCTGGTAGACTGAGCAAAGGCAGCACAGATGCCAAGCAGGGAACACTGAAGATGTGATGCCTCTTTACAAGGTCATTCTCTTTAATGTGACAGTTCTTTACTTCCACACTTTTTATTCAGAGCAACAACACAGGTAGGAACTGTTTAAAGAACTAAGCCTTTCTATTAGTGTTAAGTACCTTGTTTATAATATGCATTTTTGACAAGACTTCCGTTTAGTCAGTTCCTGAGCACTTCGAATGGTCAACCGGGCACAAAGAAACAGATACTTTACCTCTAACATGATATTTAACTTGAGTTTTTCTGATAAAACATTTCTGAAAGCAATATAAAGATTCTTGAAATCACCCTCAATCATGGGTGGAAACCTAGAATTTCCCATTTGTACCAGTAATTAATGTATTATATATTGAGTCTACTCTACCAGGTTAAGAGAATCTAAAAATACACCAGTGCTAAGAATGATGATTTCCCTGTCTGCTGCACAGACAGATTTTCTGCTCACTCTCTTCAGGGAATCCTCTGCCTGCTGCCTCCACATTTCAGATTCAAAGAGAGATTTCAAATAATTTTCTGGCATTTCTCCAGCATTAACTATGACACAGTCAATTCAGCAGAGAAATGCCAGACTTCATATAGTTTCTGAGTAGGTGGGAGTGACAATGCTTTGCTAATGCCCCTCCCTCTCCCTGCTTTTATTACAAATATTTTTATATATTTTTTCCTAACAAAAATTTGATTTTGTCAACACATGCAGAGGGCTTACAATACAGCTATTGTTGCTGGAAATGTCAGTACTTCAACTGTGATTCTTGATGCAGTTCTCACAGGATATTGAGAAATAGCCCAGTAAATTTATTCTTTGTATCTAAATGTCAGTTTAGGTACAGCAAAAAAAATAAATATCATGAATAGAAGAAGTATGTGCACTGTATATCTAATGTGGCAACTCAGATAAGAATCAGAATTAAATCTCTTCCATATGAGACTACTGTATCTAAGAGTAGAGGATGTCAACGGCTCCTCTACAAATGGAAATGTGTATTACAGATAAAAATAATTTTACAAGACGCTTTATTGTAATCATAAAACCTAAAAACATGATGAAATCAAGACATATTAGAGTTTAAGATACGATAAACCAGATGCTACGACATCCCTAGAGTATTGGATATTTTAAAGAAAGACAATCACTAAATAATATTATTATTATTATTATTGATGTTAGATAGATTTTAAGAACCGTATCCATAAAAGCCAGACGGTTTTCAGCAACTCTCCATCCGAGTACCTCCACAAAAGTCAACAATACCTCCACTTATGGAAAGTGAAATAATACTGCAGAAACATTAGGCTCTTTGCATGGAGAGAAAATTGGTTATAAAGACAGGAAACAGAAGGTAGGATTAAACGGTCAAAGTTTTCACTGGGGAGTCAGCTCACCAGGGCAGCCTTGCAGAGAGCCGAGCAGGAGCTGTGCTGTTCAACATGTTTGTAATTAGTCTGGGAAGAGAATGAGTAGGAAGGTGACACTGTGCAGATGAGACTAAGGCAGTTAAGACATCAAAGACAAGGACCACCTGCAAAGATCTGCAGATGGACCTTCCATGTTTCAGTGATGAGCAATCAAAATGATAGATGGAATGCAACGGGAATAAATGCAGAGTGATGTACCCGGGGAAGAAAAGCCCTGGCTTTACATACACAATGATGGACACTGTGCTGAATGTCAATATGCTGCAATGTGTAGCTGCAACTATTAGTTCTACAACAAAATTGGCTCAGACTCCTTGACAATCAAATAAAAATTGAAAATATTAGATAAAGAATAGTAAACAAGAGGAAAAGTCCTATGTGTTTCTGGATAAAACCCACAGCACACGCTTCTTGCGCATAATTCTGATTCCCCCACCTCAAAAAGCATATGATAGACTTATGAGGAGTTCAAGGAAGGGCAAGAAAGCTGAGACCTTTCAGCCAGGAAAGATAGATGACTGAGAAGAGGAATGACAGAGGTTTAGCAAATCCAGAGCAAGATGGAAAGGGTTAAAGCCCAACCCAGCGCTCACTGCACCTCTCAGGATCAGAGCTGGAGTGGCATCAGACAGCAGATCAAAACAAACAAAAGGCAGTGGATTTTCCTCCATGGCTTTTAGTTAGGCTGGAGACCTCTGTTCCAAGAAACCAAGAGTTTACATGGGTCTAAGAGAAGACTCAAAACGTTGTATGGGAGAAAGACTCTATGACTCCCCAGCTGCCTGAACATGTGGAGGCTGTCAGAATTTTCTGAAGAACTTTGATTACATGCTTGATCTAAACTCATCCTCTGCTTTTCAAGTGAAGAACCCTAAAAATACTGGAAAGGCACAAAAATCAAGTAGCATCTAAGAGTATCAGAGAAGAACCCTCCATCTTGAGCTTAAATGGTTGTGAGGCAACTGCAGCATTCAGTATGAGAGTTTCTAAACACTGGGGATGTAATACAAAAAAAACCAAGCAAAGATCACACCCAGCCTTGCTGTTTTCCTTGGTCTGCCTCAACCACCAGACAGAGCATTAACTGGAGAACTAGTTTGTGACTCCACTAGGATTTCCACTGCCACTCAGGGTGGCACAATCCACTCAGGTGCTCTTTGGGCACAGCAATCCACACTGATGCTGTCTGGCTGCTGCAAGCCCAAGCCCTGCTCTTCAACCTCTGCAAACCACTGTACCTGGTTCCTGCTCCCAAAACACCCCCGACCTTGCTCCAGCCTTCACTCAAATGCAGTATAAACTCCTTTTGGGCTGGCATATCCCCTCACCCTTTTTGTCAAGGAAGATAACTCCCTGTTCACATCAGTAATCCCTGGGCCAGAACATCTTCACCCAAGTCAGTGACAACAGGTTGGTCTGTGCATGTAAATACAGAAGCACTTGAAAAAGGATAAATACTGAGTTCCTGTGAAACAGACAGGTTATGTGGAGATGTAGGTTCTTCCTTTTCAGGATACCTGACTCTCAAAGCCCAGCATCTAAACTCTAGGCTCGACTGAAACTAGAGGTCTGATTCATTTGCTGAAGATTACACAAATAGCTTTGGCAGAGATCAGAATCAGACTCCAGTCTTGTGTAGTATTTTAAATGTGAAGTATCATGTCTACAGCCAGATTTATTTTTCTTGGTTCTACCCTACTATAAATAATAAACCTTCCTCTATAACACCTGAAAGCTCATTATGTGCTCCAGTAAAACCATTCATAATTATTAAGCCATCTGATTATGTTTGCCCTTTTGTGAATTTGAGCACCTCGGAGTCAGAGAAGGTTTTAAAGCATTCACAAAACGGTAAATAATTTATTTTCACATCTGAACAGAGTTCCCTCTGGTCATGTGTTGCTTCAATATTGCATATTATTATATGCAATCAGTCACCTAAATTACATTATATTGCCATTTTCCATGCAAATATCTGAATGGCCAATAATATCAGCTATACGTAGGGTTTCTATTTAACAGCAAGTATTATTGTTTGGACATGAATACCCTGTGCCTGCGTGAATATAGATACCCACAGAATGAAAACCTGTTCTCTGAATACTTGCTAAAACAAAAACACATCACAGATGCTTGCAAGGAGCCTGAGCATGACTGATAAGAAAGCAATATAAATCTCCAGCATAAATTTGCCTACTCAATTCTAAAACATTCAGCTGATTCTAACTGCAGATTACTGATTTTCTCCAACCATCCAGATTTTCATCTTCTGCTAAAAATATCCATTTACACAGATCAGCAGAGAAGTGGTCCAGGACGCCCAAACTTTAATAAATCACAGGCATCCATTTAATCTCATGTAAATGAAGCATCCCATTGTCCTTTCAAAATAAACAAGGAGGACACAGAGGCCTGCACATAATCACTAAATTACAAAGAACAGATGTGAAACATTAACAAGGAAATGCTCATGCTGGCAAGGAGAAAAGACTATAAAACAGCACGCACTGTACCAAGGCAGATTGGCTTTTAAATGACTCATACTTAGGAGATTACAAACAACAAGGAGCAAAAATAAAATAGTTCATTTGACTGGGCCTAATACACTTTAGTTAATTTAAAGTAACTGCTAATTGTGCCATTTCTTTCCCTTGTACTTTTCCTTTTGACATCTTGGTTGAAATGTCTTAATGGAGGGGAAACCACTACAAAACCCAAACAATTCTTATCTAGGCATTTACCTACCACAAATTCATTATCAGTGCAAGCATTCCCTTCAAAACGCACACGTTGCTACGCCAAATATGCACACGATGAACTTTTTCCTCAGTTTTTTTAAAAAGATCTTATTTCACTCATCCCACGTGTTATCAGGCCTGTTTGTCGCCCTCCACTGAGAGGGAGAGGAAAAAGTGAGTGATACAGTTTAGTGGTGATGTAGGTAGGGGTTGGACTGGATGACCTTGAAGGTCTCTTCCAACCTGGATGAGTCTGTGATTCTAAGAACAGGAGTCACTGCTTGCAGTGTTACCAAGGGAGGCTGTTAATGACCAAGCCATACCAAGTTAGCCAAGGTCACAGAGATGAAGAACCACCATGAAGTGCAAGATGATGAAAGCTAAAACTCAAAGAGCAATTAAAATTCAGTGTACTTAAATAAAGATCTTCTGGCAATCATGGTATTTTTTGAAAATGGGCTTTTTTGGAAGGCACCATTTGGGATCACGGTGCCAACACTGCCAGCCTCTCCTCTCACACCCACACATTTTCTATTCACATGCCTGTCCTACAAACACTCCCTCGTGTTTCAAACAACTTTATGGTTTATTGTCCAGGGACAATTTCATCTGCTCACCTGCTATTGCACACTGAAAAATACCACCTTTGCTTGCAACAGTAATCTGTGCAAATTCCCCAGGTCCAGATGTACTCTAGCCATTATGTCCCATATTCACGTGAGGTATGTCAAGGAAACTCAGATTCCTTTCCCCTTCTCCTTACACAAGGAGCTCACTCAATCTTATACTTCCAAAAGCCACTAAAGTGCCAATGCCACCAAGCCATTGCTGCTCTACACCACTTTATACTGAGTCAGACAACTAGAGCAGCAGCAGCCCACAGCTCACACACTTTCCACTCAGCTTTCTCAACAAAAAACTTGTGATAGCCCTGCCTGACAGCAAGAGAACTTTCTAAATTCAACAAGTTACATCTCAAATCAAACAAATGCTGCTGGTGGCTCCCTCCCTTGCTTGCCCTTCTCCCACGCTAACTCTCAAAAGACAGTGCTTCCAGCAACACTAACTGCAAAGCAAGTTTCTTCCATATCTTATGCTATTTGCATCCAAGAATAACAGCTCAGCAAAGAGAAGCTTCACGCATAGGGCAGTGTGAGAAGGAGAGCAGAGGTCAGAAGAGAGTTACCTGTACTAAAATACTGACCTAGAACTGGTCCCAGCCTCACGCTACAGAAGTAGAAGCTCTGACTTCTGTCAGTATCTTGGCAAGCTACCTTCAGGTTCTGCAACTGAAGCCTCAAATAGTGCTTAAGTAACAAAACCTTGGAAAACAGTGCATAATCATCAAGAAAGGAGGGGGGAAAAAGACAAAAACCGGGGGTCAAGAAGACACAATGTCCAGTGGAAGGGATTAAACAAAGTTAAGAGGCTCGTTTAACACTGTTTGGGACACAATCACATGTGCAAGTAGGCAATAAAGCTTCAATTCAGGATTGCTGCTAGGGCTAACTCTAACCCCTGTAGGAATTATTCCAGAAAGGGGAGTGTTTTGGTGTAGACACCACACTGCACCTACGCTTTGGACTTAAGTAACACCGAGGGAAAAGAAAGGGCCTTCATGATCCCGTGACTTGGGCTGCGAGAAACAAAAATGGATTTTACCTTTGCATGAACAATTTATCAGCAAGATTGATTGCTGAGCATGTACTAGCTTGACTGTAACCTCACATGGACAAAGGAACATACATTGTCTGGTCAGATTAGTGACTTTCTCTTCATTATGGCAGTGAGGAAGCATGTTTCACCTCATACAAATAAAATAGCACCTTTCTACTCGGCATTTCTCTATCCCAAGTATTTTAACATGCTAATGTCATTTTCTGTTATTGTTCAAACAAACAACTTAATTACTTGGTAGAAAGGACCCAAGCAAGATCTACACAATCAGTTTAAAGAGAAGCATAATAACAAAGATGGAGTATGCTGGGAAATTCCTACTGCTCCACATACTGATGAATGGTTGAATTTATTTTTTTTTCTGTATTTCTCACAGATACACCTGTATGCAGGGTTACAGCAGATGTCCTCATTATGACCATCCAGGATTAACTTCCTGATAGCACAGGGGGCAGATTTTCTTCCTCCTCTCAGTGGATAATAATAATGAGGCGGTGACCATCTTAACTTCTTAGTATTTCCATTGGTGCAGAAAGCAGCACACCCTTCGGTAAACTCTGCCAGCAATTACTTACACATTATTCTTGAAAATTCAGGCTTTATTTGCAATCTGAGCTTCTGTAGCTATAGATCCCACTTGACAGGCCACCTTACGCCTTCCTGTACTAGACCGAAGAGTCCTTTGGTGTCACATAACCTGTAAGTACTTACACAGACAGAAATTACATTAAAACACTTGGTCTTTTTTTCTTTGAATGAAGCAGACAATTAATTTTTCTCTTGCTGCAAATCAAGCACCCTCAAATAATTTCTGTGGCTCTTTCCTCCATCAGCTCTACCACCTTTTTACAAAGCTGATACCCAAAGGAGATTTTCCAGCCTAGGAATGATCTTACCACTTCATATGGAAACACCGCCACTTCTGAGTGCAGGCTGATGCTGCCCTTTAGTTATCATTATTATAAATATCCATGTAAGTCTGTTCTTCAGACCACTAGAGAAAATACAGACAACTAACTGGGAGTAGCCTTTAGCCTTACTATCCAAAGTGTATCACTCTATTAACAGGTGATTATTGTTTCTTATTGTTCCTAAGGAAGAGTGTTGAAGCAGCTGATCTTGTAGAAAGCAGCTAAGAGCTGGAGAAATATTCCCTTTATGAATCTGAGGAAGAAGAAAATGGAAGAGAGAGGCTTCAGAAGGTGATCAAAAGAAAAGAGCAGCTGGAAACAAAAGCTGAAATTAGGCAAATTGTTTTGTTTAATGGTTTAATCACATTTATATTGAAGAATAAGAAGCACCATCTCAGAGAGCCCAATTATGGCACTTGTGAGCAGCTCCGCTGACTTACATTGGCAGAAATGCATGATTACTCTTCTCAATCCAAATATTTATGTTTATAATCCATTTTTTCACACAGTTGTTAAAATTCATTATTCACGTTCAAATTTCTAAGAGATTCTGAAGTGAAATGGCAAGAAAGAGTACAAGAAGCAGCCTCACAGCTGTGGTGAACTTCAAAGCTCAGTTTCAATGCGAAGATTTTTATTTTGTTCAAGGCTAAGGGAGCTTGAGCACTTCACTTTTCAGTGTTCCTGCATCTACTTTCACATCTAACCTGAACAAAAATGCAGAGGATCATGGTAGCACCTGTCTTACTCAAGGCACACTTCTGCTATGAGCAGAAATGCATTGTGGCATTAAAATTAAGACTTAATACCAAGATGGGAAATTTCCAAAATCACTCTTTTAATCTTTCCCATCCACTTGACAGAAAATAAAAATCCCTATTTTTATACAACAGAACATTCTACCTGTAAAAGGAGAAGAATCAACATACAAAGACCAGAGAACTGGAAAACATTAAAAAATAAATAAATAAATAAAAAAGTGTAAGTGTTCTACTAACAAGAAGTTTTCTACCAAAAGGTTTAAAGGGCAAAAATTTTAAGGGAGTATTTCTTTTCCCACAGAAGCAGAACAAATATTTAGTCACTGGCATTCCTCAGCACACTGAAATCATTATTGCACCCATCAAAGCAGACAAAGACAGGAACAAGTAGGAACTGTACTCGTCAAGGCCATGCACAGGAGCTCTGTGCAACTCTTTCACAAGGCATAAGAAATGTAGTGTTGGAGACACCAAGTTGTTATTAATCACCATTTTTAAGATTAGATATCAGGAAGAATTACAAAGTCACTCATCGAAATACCCAGGGTGAGCCCCAAAGGTCTCCTGTGACTATCCCTGAAGCAGAAAATAGATGCAAACTTGGTTTTGCTGGAATACTCTGCAGTGTTTGAAAGAACAGGCTGACAAACCACCTGGTAGAGCAACACCTGCATGAACTGCCTGGCAAGTATCCACAATAAGGGACACTTACCTCCAGGCAGACTAGAAATCAGTGCAAAGAACCGGGCAGTCAAACTGGCTCAGTTCAGTTCATTGATAAAAAACTCTCCGTGTGTGTCCAGTGTATCCACCTTTCCCTGCTCCAGAGTCTAAAACAGTTTCAGGAGAAGATGAGAATATTGGCTGATCACGTGAACTCTGAGAGAAGTAGCTTTAATCCCACACAAAGCTAGAGGAGCACACAGTACAGATCCTTCACCCTAGTGACACATTCACATCATTAAATGAAGGAAATTAAAGGAAACCGGTCTCTAGAAGCGTTACTCTGCCAACCAACAACACCCATCTCACCAAACATGGAGCTGAAGTCCAGAACATGGCCCTGTGTCTAGGATACTATTTCCAGAGACTGAGGGGTGTCTGATGCACCTCTGGCACAGACAGCACAGGTGACAGACAATACTGTTTCAGACATTAAGAAAAGCACTGCCTTATCCCTCAGATGTTTTCAAAGGACATACATCTATTAGCCCAGGGTCAAGCCTCCCTGGCAGAGAAAATCATGTATCCTCCTCAGTGACCGGCTATGAGGCCCGAGATAAAATTGTTCCAGCAGCTATTCCTCCTTTGTCACAGCAGCCTGCTCGTCAGAAGTTCACAGTGAGTTTCTTCCTGTTGCTGAGATATGTGAAATAATCAGTTACCCTTTGCCGAGGGCAATTCTCACAGCCTGAAACACAGCCTTCCTGTGAATTAGGTGGTAAATAGAGTCTTCCCTGCTTATTTAAGTTCTCTATTTCTGTTAGAACATTACCAGCATGAGTAATTTAACTGGGTGCGAACAGTGGAGTCAGACAGAATGAGAATGACTAACAGATAGAAGCAATAGGTACAACAGACCAACAAATTTCAGCTCCAGGACAAGGCTATTCTGAGATCAAGTCCCCGTGTCCCCAAATGATACACCAGCCGAGCCTCAGACTGGGGAGCAAGAAAGAGCACGAAGCTTTTTCTGTGTTGCACTTCACCAGCTGTAACATTAATTCTTGTGTAACCAGGGGCAGAAGCAGCTTTTCATTCACACAGAACCCGTGCTGGGTGGGTGACACAGCTGGCCTTAGAGCTCCAGGTAGGAGCTGCCCCTTCTCACTCTACCTTTTTGCTGTCAAACAATACTTGAAGAGACCAAAATGTCCCCTGCCCCAAGCAGGCTCTGGCGAAGAACAAGTCCAAATTTCCCAAAGGTCTATTGCTTGCAGTGATACAAAGGGTTATTGCTCTTCCTTCACCCGGAGAAAAAACAGAAAGGATTATGCTACCTGTGCTACCACCTCCTGCTGGGCCCTGCTCTGACCTGCCAGGCACAGGAGTGCCCCGCGTTCTTTCCTCACCTGCTCTGTTGTTCCCTCACCACTGTGTGGTTACAGCACTGCCAAGTTTCTGATGTTTCTCAGTGATCTTTCCTAAGAAGTCTCAGAAGATAGACCTTCCCTGCACTTTACCCCAGGTTTGGACAGAATGGTGGCCATGGCACTAAGTTCTTCCTTCCTGGCTACCTCAGCCAGCCTGCGCCTCCCGAGAGCTCTCGCAAGCAGTGCATAACCTAAGGGGCTGGAGGGAGCTCCTTGCATGGCTTAAAAATCATGTAAATAACTGCAAGTCAGGCCCTCCACAGCAGTGCCTCTGTGCAAACCAGCAATCACCTCAGCACGGTTGAGGAACCAGGTACCTGGAGGCAAGTGGACCCAGGGACAGGCACTGGGCTGACCAAGTGCCTCAGGCCCGGAACTGGAGGGCTCTGCAGTGCCTGCTGGTGCCTGTCAGGGGCTCTGTGGGCCTCAGGGCTCACACAGCTGTGTCAGCAACTGGGGGCACTAGAACCCAGGGCCAGTTACTGGACAGACCAAGTGTCCCAGGACAGCTACTGGAGGGGTCTATTGTACACACGTCCCACTAAAGCACTCCACCTGAGCACCAGAGCAGCTGGAGTCTCCTGCAGCCACCTTCTGACCCATACACCCACTCTCAGTTCCACCAGCCCGTCTCTCCTTGCTCCTCCCTCCCCATTTCACCACAGGAAGGATATTTCACATACTGTAACTGGTGCTCACCACACTTCCCAGCACAGAGTCTGAGACCCATACAGACAGGTAGCAAAGCTGCCACAGGGACCCCAGTGAGTGCCAGGGGCAAGCACAGCAGCCAAAGCAGTCCCTCAAGCAGAAAGGTGGCTGCGTTTGACAGGCCAGTGGATCAAACACAGCAAAATAAAGCCACAGAACTGCCAAGTCTGAAACTCTGTCTTGTACTACTTTAATTCCTTTGCTGTTGTGCATCTTCTGTCTTTCAGTGGAGAAGGTAACATCCTTGTCACCGAATGCTTTTACTAGAAACCTTCTGACTGCTACCACTGAAGGTTATTTTAAAATACATTAATACCACAGTATCTTCCCTACTTCAATTATAAAGGTTTTGGTAAGCTATTCACAGGTCCCACTACATCTGGACTGATTCCCAGATTCCAGAACAAACCCTTCAAACCACTTTACAAGGCTTGGCAAGGCTAAATAATACTAGTACTAGTAAGAATAGTAAGAAACCCTTCCATCATGAGTACCTATGAACCAATGAGTAGTTTGAAATATTTAATATTTGCTCAAAAAATCTTCCCCAAAAGTTCATTAACAAAATGTTAATCACCACCTGATGCTTCGCAATATCAGCTATTAATAAAAATAATGATACTTACACCAGGCATCAGCTTTAGTATAACATTTGGAAAATACACATGCAACTCCTAATTACTTTCAGGACAGGACTTCATCACTTTATTGGATTGGTTTGCTGTTGGTTGGGTTTTTGGTGTTGGGGGTTTTTTTGTTAGTTGGGGTTTCTTAAGCTTAAGATTGGCACAGAGATATCCATACTTTTAGAGTGCAAAGAGTCCATCTGTTGGATTTTGTAATTCTAAGGTTACTAGAAACACTTTGAAAGGAACAATTTTCACAGATTGATCTGAATTTACTTAGGATAGCAATTACAGAGATTCTATGCATTTTAGAATGAAATTCAAAGTGCCACCCAGACCTATCGTTGGGAAAAAGCTGTGATCCAAACCAGCTCTGTCTCATCATCTTATGTATGCACAGTTCTCTTTTGCTGCAATTATTCTCCTTTGCTAAAGCAGACATGTAAATACACATGTAAAGACTACCACCAAAAAACCTGTTCCGTGGTCATTCCCACCTCACAAAATGTTTCTAGATTTCCTACTTGTGAGAAGCTTCTGGAGAAAGACCTTCACCCTATCTTGCTAAACAGCAAATTAAAATACTTTTCAATGATGTATTCTCATTGCTAGGACATACGATTTCTTTAGCTGGGCATCTCCAAACTCAATGAATTGGCCTCAGAACAGAGTATTCACAGACAGATAATATATTTAAATTTATCTCTAATTTTTGAAGTCACTTTTAAGCAACAGTGATGGCACATCTGAGAATAAAGACTTGAAAGAGAACAATCCCTTTGGTGTCATGACTATTCACAACAAGCAGGGGAATTACACCAGCAGACAGCTCTGCCATGTAGCTGGGGTAAGCTTTACCTGGGGATGACTGCAGTTCCATCCACTGGCCAGGTAACAGCATCCTGAGCTTGTTGGGGCATCTTCAACTCCCCTGCAGAAGCTACCACTAAACAGGTACCTGCAGCCCTCCCTGGACACACTGCTGGGTTTCAAACAGTGTGTGTGGAGTGGTTTTATTCCCCACCACACTGATGAAACGGAGCTTTTCCTGACACCTGGAAGACACAGAGCTTTAAGACAGGCTACTTTGCTCCACTTCTGAAGCCACAGACACCGTTTGGTTGAAGAACTGTGTTAGGTTGAAATGACCTGGTTTCTGTACACAACACTACGACTAAATCACGGCAGCTCCAAGATTAATTTGTGCAGGCAAATATTAATAGCAAGTACTGCTGACAGTTACTCATTGTGGCCGGTGGGGAAAGTTTCTCTTGGGCAGGAACTTCAGGCGTTGCTGAAAATCTGAAACACAGCACACAGCATGAAAATACTGAACTTGCCTCTCTTTCTGCAAACAGACTGAAAGGAATTGCCAAGGAATCCACTGGTGAGGAACAACAGGTTGCAATAATACAACGCCACAGGGTACCAGGTAGTAACAACAGAAGAAAAAGAAGTCTGCTGTTTGCTTTCATTACTTGAAGACTACCAAGTTGCTGAAGAGAAAAAGTGCTGAGAATTTTAGCATTTGGGTTTATTTGCAGTGGAACTTTTCATTAAAATAAATCAGAATCCAGAATGGGTAAGACAGTGAGGAAGCCACCAGAGCCATCAGCCATCACCTAAACATGGCTCTCCCACAACATGCTCCAGGGAATATAACCAAATAGAAGTAAGACTATGGCATTAATGAAAAAAAGGAGAAAGACAGCATGGGCTTTCAACTGCATCGAGCCTGGGAGCAAGCAGTAGACGACCACAGAGCAATAGCACCTGAATTTGCTGTAAAGCTACCCCATTGTTAAATTCAGAAAATAAAACATATTATTTACTAAAGAAAAGTATGACCCTATGCACCCCGAGTGATTCCTCAAATGAAAAAAAAAAGTTAAGGCTGCTCCAGAAGCAGACCTGTCATTCACTACATCCTGCTCTCCGAATCCCTCCTGGCTGAACATTCCTACAAAAATGTTCCAACATGGGCTTTTTGTCACTTCTCACTACAAGAAAATAACTTCATTTTTCAGATACGCTGTAACAATTTTTCCTATCTTTGTTGCAACATCCACAGGCTCAGTAAATGGAAATTTTCAGCAGCACCAATTCAGCATAAAAAGCAAAGTCATCCAATAAAAACAGACATCTAACGATGGGAATTGTGTAGTATTAATTCCTCTGTGCAAAGGTGCGAGAAAGATTTTTGCCAATAAAAATGGCTAAAACCAAACAACCAGCAATCAAAATTTTACAGACTAACAGATGTCTAACAGATCATAAAATGGAGAGACATACTGTATTACCACTGAAACTGTTAATGCTTGAGAAGACGCCATGCTTTCACGAGAAAGGAACCTCCCCAAGTGTGCCTAGGGAATGCCTGTTTAGATAACGGTGGAGATTAAAAGCCCATCTCCCTCATTGCAAACAAAAACCCCACAGCCTGGGACACGGGCCAGCAGTTAGGAAGAACCATAACGTTATCTGCTGGAGGTCATTCCTGCGGGTACAGCTACAGAGGCAGTGAAGGCTTCCGTGGTTGCACGTTTATGACCTGTGAAGTTGGAATTAACTTGACGTTCTACAGAAACATTTATGTGAAGCTCCCTGGTTTAACACAGCCGTTAAAACACAGAACTTACACTGGCCAAAGGAATAAATTACACTTGTTAACTTCACCTTTGGGATCCCTGAGATCAGGCATACAATTTGAGTCTGCTTCTTCCCCAGGGAAGAACAGTCCTTGCAGCAGCAAATCAAGGCAGGGAGAGAGATCTGTAATCCAGTACTAAGTTAATTCAGCTTGAGATCCATAGGCAGAGGGAAAAAAAGACAGCATAAGTACTATTGCAATGTTTGTACTTAGGAGCAAAGATAACTGGCAACTTACCAAGCAGAGACTGATGGGATGTAGACCACCAGTTTAGATCAAGGATTCTGATGCAGCAGCACTGCAGGACCTTTGTTCCTTGCTCTTAACTGTTTGCTGAGGAAACTGCCAACCACGGGGCCATCAAACCATGGGGCCATCACATTACAGCTGGATGAGGTTTTAGTGGCTACAGAAATCACTGTTGCCCTGACTGCATGTCTGCAGGCCTCCTTCTCTACAGGGGTCGTGCACATAACGATTCTGAACCATTCAAAATTGAAGATGTCCTCTCTCCCTGTGAACAACTCTGTTAGACACCATAGCACTCGTGATAAGGACTATTCTCTGGCTTTGTTTTGTGTCCCCTTCTCAGGGACAGTATTCAGCTGTACCCAGGACAGACTGAGAAAGCAGCCTTGACCTACACACAAACCATACTTCTATATACGTGCAAGTAGTCTTGAAAAGCACGAGCACTTCTGCATTTATGCCAGTGTACCTCCGGCCTCGTGCTCTGCTTTCTGCAAAAGGGGACTCGTTCCCCTTTTCTAAATAGATCATACTGAAAAAAACACCCAGCAAAACCTGGAGGGTGTGGTCCAATACAACATGATTTGGCCATTGCTGGGAGACATCAGAAGCTCAGCATCACCCTCACCGTGCAGGCTTTCGGGGCTGGCTCAAACAAGGCAGTGGTAATTCACACCGAGCAAAACATTTTTCATAAAGTGTTTAGCATGAAATTTGATAATGAGTTAGGTGACACTAAACCAGCTGCGTGTGTAAGAGTGGAAACAGTCAAGGATTGAAAGTTAACATCAGCTGGGGCTCTAACAACATCATCCTTTATCCAGATGCCTTTTCTCATAAAAGTCAGTAAATCAATTTTTTGAAGTTTCCACCTTTCTGTCAATTCTGGTTGGAACTGCTCAACGTATTCCAAACCTGTTAGTGCGAGGGAGAGAAATGAAAACAGACAAGTGCACACAAGAGGCTGCATGATCACATAAGCCTTATTTCCACAGAAACTGAACTAGGAATGCATGAGGGAAGAAAAACAAAGACCACAGGGGAAAGAAATGGGACAGAAACTGTCTTACTGCATCGGTTTTGTTATGAACCATGTGAACACGAGTCCTGTTGAAGCCTGAGACATATGTTATATACTTATTTCAAATTAAACCTACATATCCCACAGAGTATATTTGAATGTTGTGTTTGCTAAGAAAAAAAATAAGTTGCCTTTTTCTGGGTTCAGATCCTAATGAATCTACACTATTAACTGCCAAGCGACACCAATTATATACAAAAAATAAAATCAGAAGTTTGACAAAATTAGATCCTATTTTTATGCCTCACCAATTACCTGAATGCTCACTGAAGATTTTTCTGAAGTTTAACTGTCCAAATTTTCCTGTCAAATAACCTATGCCATGGAACTGAGGAGTTATGAGAAACTGCAAGGTGAAATAATTGCATGACTTTCCCTCTCCAGAGAAAAAAAATTATCTCCTTTTTCAGCTCTCCAACTGAAGGCAAACTCCTCTTTCAGAAGCAAAAAGAATTTGTTGCTGCCACACACAAGGTAATTGGTCACCTTCAGTCTGCTACAGCTTCCCAACAGGCTGAAGCTACAAAGAATGGAGTGTCCAATGGATCCAGTAATGAGACCACAGAAAAAGTGCAGATTCCCTGAACTATGCAAAACATATTTCACAAAGATAAATACGTATTGACACAAATACAAGCCTTGTTACTTAAGGATGCCAAATCACAGCTGCAAAACACTGGACTATATGGGAAGTAGCCACAAACTGATGGGAGTCAGAGGAACTTTTACATTAAAGAAATTCATCAACTTACCTTACCATGAGCAGGGTGAAAAGAATTTAAGTATTGGAAATCTTTTAAAAAGTACTAGTAAATCCTAAAACTACTAACAGTTAAGTGTCTTCTGAGACAAATACCTCCCTTCCTCACCCCCTCAACAGTAAAAACATCCTTAAAACATTCAGGGGGGAAAAAAACCCTGATTTTCTCAATCATGAATCTTTTTATAGATCTCGTGAGAAATGGCATGAACAGCTTTTTGCTGTTATTTTGTTTTCCCCCTTTTTCATGCTTCACCAAGCACCACAGAATCACAGAATCATTACAGCTGGAAGAGACCTTCAAGATCAACCCATCCAACCGCCTACCTACATCACCATGTTTTATTTAAAAAACAAACAATAAACCAACAAACCAAAACAAACAAAAACCCAATTAACAACAAAACCTGCTAAGTTTTCAGGGGCATTTTATACTGCAATCTTACTGGCTTCTGCAAAGCTTCATATTAAAATGACCATTAATTTTTTTTGTGAAAACTGTCCCTAGGGGTTACCACAATGACTCCTTCTGTCTACTCCTTAACACTAACAACAACAATAAACATCTCTGTCTACAAACCCTGAGGAAAGCCTACCAGTCCTCTGTAGGTAATCAGCAAACCAGGGAGGAAAAGTGAGCCTTGCAAAAGAGACCAAACACACTTCCAGCAGCTTCCTTTTGACAGACAGGGTATCAGTTTAGCAAACAGGTTCTCAAACACACTTTAAAAAACATTCCACTGAAACAGTAATTGAGAGTATCTGTCCACATATAAATGTCCTATCAACATATTAAACAAAAAGCAAATAAAAAGCATTGCACCTATTTTTTCATTCAGTAAAAAGGGAGCCCAGGGCCTCGGCTGCTGACCTCTGCTCCTCCCGAGGCCACGGGGCAACCACAGCCTCTGGCTCACACATTCCCTTACCCACCTCCAATTATTCACATTCACAACTACAAGCTGAAACAAACTACGGAGCAATGCTTTGTAGTTGAGTTTTATCATGCAACTCCTTTTTTTCCCCTTAATTTTAAGAGTGTGAATTCACTAGGGCAGAAGAAAGTACTTGCATATTACCAAGGGATATGTACCAACTCTGAGTAGCGTGGGTCTCAGCCTGTGATCACAGAGTTCTCCTTCAGAAAAATCTCTATAAATTGGGTTGAACAGCAAACTTAACATACTGGACAGAAAAAAAAGATTAATAATCCATTCCACATTCTAGAACACTGTCTCCAATACTGGTATGAGCTCTAGATCCAATACAAAGAAGTGAAAACTAGTACATCAGGTTTTTGCCTGGAGGAATTGTACAGCAGCTTTACTAATCTGATTATAACCTAAGTTTTAGCAGTAATTTAAGCCCTTCAGACAGCAAAGGATATCTGAAAAATGTGAGACATTTTTGCTCATAATTATCTTTTTATTTCAATTTTCAAGCACCTATTCCGAGACAGTGCTTTGGGACAGCTGTGCTGTCAGATCTTTGTTAGTGCTCATCCTCCCACTTACAGAACGGCGCTTTTCTTCAGCTCTGTGAATTTTTAATTTTCTAAAGTGCAGTATTTTTCTCCTTTATATTGCCATTCTGACTTTTAAGAACAGAAACAAGACAGATATAAATACATACGGTAAGCAGAGGACTGATTTTGTGTAAGACACTTTTCCTAGATACACTTTTTTACCGTAATGTATTAAGATGTTTACAGCACAACCTGGGGCTCTCAAATCAGAAGACTCCTTCATGGCAAACCTCCAACAAAAACATCACCAGCTTCAGTTCCCCTCTGCACCTTGTCCAAGGCTTGAATAAATAACAGGGGAACCCAAATGGGAGAGAAAAGACATTTGCACTGCAAGAATATGGAAGAAACTGTCAAATCAGCAGTGAACTTGAGGAGAGAAAGAAATGAATCGATTTTTGGACAGTTGTGTCTTGGCCAGAACAGAGACACAAGGAAGAGATCGCCCAGTGCTTTCACTCTATGGACTCTGCCAGGAAACACCTTTGCTCTCATGAAAGAGGGGGTGAGGACGTCCCCCATCAAAACACACACAGAAATTAACTCAAACAGAATCCCTGTCACTCACTCCAACAGTTAAACAGGGTGCAACACCCAGAGGAGGGGCACAAATACCCCAGCGACCTTAGTGCCAACATTCCCATGAAGCACATTGCATCTCCTGAGGTCAAGAGCTGTCACTGTTCCAACACTTGTTTCAAACAGTACCAAGTCCCCAGACCTACTACAAAAACGTTTGCAGACTCCACCCTTTCCTCCACCCCCCTCCCAGTAACATCAAAGATTCATTGTAGACAATAGCTTGCCCCAATTTTAATTCTTGACTTTTCACTGTGTTCTTCCTGCACAAGCTGATGAAAATTCAGCCCTGGAGATCTCCTGCCCTTCCCCACCAGCCATGCCTCTAACCTTTCAGACAGGTATTTGGACCAGTGCAGAGCTCGAGAGATTCATTTGCTCTCACTGGGCTTCAGTAAAACCTTTAGGCACAGACGCATAAAACTCCTTCCTTGACACGCACGGCATCCATGTCCGAACATGCATCACATCCTGAGTCCTCCCACCCCCATTCCACTGGGAATAAATTACAGAGCACACAGTCTGAGGACATCCTTCAGTATCACAGTGAAGAAAAACCCTTCTGTTTTCTTATAATTTAAGGGGCTGTTTCCTTTCCACTTGCACGTTTTAGGACCCCAGGGATGCATAGAACTTACTCCCAATTTCAGTTATCGTACCAACATCTGGCCAAGAGTGTTTTTATTCAATGCCTGGTTACAACCTGCTCTTCCTGGCCTTTTCCTTATTTTCAGTTAATAAGCATTCGGTGGTCACTTGACAAACTTTAGATTTGGATTTATTTTTTGATAGTTTCCCTTTTTAGCTTAGGATAAGTGCTTAGCTATCACAACACCTTCTTTCTCCTTTTAGATCCATATTTCCTTAAAGATCATTAGCAATATATCTATAGGCAAAAATACTGTGTCAATATTAGTAAGTGTTATAGAATGAGGCTGGGGAGAAAAAATTCTATGTACAGTTTTTAGCTGTTTAACATTACAGGGCTGCAGCTGGAATTTGCCAGTCAAAACTGGACTGTGTTGTGCCTGCAGCTTCAATTCTAAGCTGCACTGAGCAAAGGAAGTGATTCTCCATTCCGGTAAAGATTCACAGACTATTTTTTGACCCTTCCTTAGTAAGGACACTCTTGTAAAGCCATACTTTGTTTTCTTTTCTGTTCATTTTTTTTTTTTTTTAAGGTGAGAAAGACAAGGAAACCCAATGGACTTTACTCTTCAATTCAAGAAGTGTTGGCAAGGTTCAAGACAATACATATTACACCAACACTAACAAAAAGCTAAACCACTTCCTCACAGTAACTTCCTCAGCAATGACCAACATAATCAAACCATTATCTTCATCAAACTCATCCTTTTCTGGTTCTCCAATTTTGCACTTTGAAAAACAAATATCAAACTAGTTAATAAAGCATGTGGCAGGAAAAGAAGATTTGGTGGTGAGAGACACGTCTGCATCCAAGCATTGCTGTGACACTGTGAAAAGCAACAGGATCAGATTGCAGCTAACATCTCTGTGTTTAAATAATTTATTTTCTTGCCATGTACTCTTTTAAGTCAATGTCAAACACAAGAATGCAAAAGAAACTTGTGTATCAGATTTCTGCACTGCTCAAGTATAAATGTCACTGCTGTACAGACCCTGTATTATCAGCTCAACTATTAAGGTTAGCAATTACAACTCTGTAGACCCCAAACCACAAATTCTGATCTGGACCAGTATCTATACCAAACCTAATCAATGCTGAAGACCTCTTTCTACAAGCAGTCAACAGATGTTCATCCTCCCGAATTCAATTTCTCTACTTGCCAATGGCTTCACTACTGTTTTTCTTGCAGTGTTGAAAAAGGGATGCAGCTGTCTCATTATTATATCTAAATTTCTAAATTTTTACACCTTCAAAACATGCAGTATCTGAAGCCTTTGTTCTTTTCATTCTTCTTTTAAAATAAGATAATTCAGAGCATTTCAAAAGAGTTATACCCTCAAAATTAGTCAGTCAAAGAACACTGGAAAGATCTGTTATATTTATTCTTATCTTAATTATAATCTTAAATCTCTCTGACAGCTTTTCTCAAAAAAAGGTAAACCTTCCTGGGGCTTGCAAAGGCTGCCAATATCAGAGTCCCTCTAGGGCTAGGGAGGGGGAGCAGATGGAAGAACTGGTCACAAAAAAAATTGACTACAGATAAAAGCTTAAGGAGCAAACAGACAACGTAAGTAACAAGCAAGCAGGAGCAGATGCTGTTCACCCAGGAATTATAACAGAACTTGGGAGATAAAAAGAGCTGGATTATGAACCAGGAATTAAACCACTCGCTTCAAGCCAGCCTCTGGGTGTACTGACAGGAAGGCAGTAACGGGAGGCCAATGGATGAAAAAAGCACGTGGGAAAGTATGGAGGAGCAGGTCTCACCCGAGGTTAGGCAAACCAGCAGAAACCATTCCAAAAAGCAGAAACAGTGGGGAGATGAGTGACTGCAACATATGGGGAAGAGTCAACACAGCTTTCGCAAGGTGAAGATGCATCTCAACCTCCTGGAGCTTCCTGAAAACAAGGGAGTGGTGGTTGACAGAGTTCACTGTGTTCTTCTGAAGGTTTCAGCAGGACTCCTACAGAAACTGTGCTGCCGTAACACAAGAGGAAAGGCCACTGCCTGTCTCTCCAGACTTCTCTCCAAGAAGATGATGAAGACAGAACGTAGGAACAAATGGCTACTGGAGTATTTCAGGGTCTGTGCTCAGGTTTGTGCTGTGCAACGCATTCTTGAGCTAACCCTGAGAGGGGGTGGAATGGTGAGATGACAAAGTCTGCACCAAAACAAAGCTGGAGTTTACACATGCTCAGAGCTGAACCACAAAGTACCCTATAGTTTGTACACAAACCTTCAAAGGCATCACAAATGGGGAAAATTATTGGATGGCTGTGGCAGGCTGACACTGGCACTGGCATATGATGAGAGGGAAGAGGAACACCCATTTGATGGAAAAAAAGATTCAAAGCTGCAACTGCTTTTCTCAGCAAATCTTTCAGCTTTACTCACGGTCGGATACTCATGCTGTTATATTCAGGAAACCCTAAAATCCCTCCCTACCTAGCTCCAGAAATGGTTAGCTGAATGACATGAACGAGACTGTTAAAAGAAAGTATCTCAGAAAAATAGTTTTGATTTTATAATGGAAAACAACACGAGTAACCTCTAGCCCAGCAAGATTTTTTAAAAAAAGGACTCCTTTTTAAATAAAGGACCTGAATGTCAAAATAAATGTCAGTATCTAACTTCAAACAGTATTTTTTTAGTTTCAATAGCCTATTTGAAAGAGAATTGAAAAAGCACTTCCACTCAGCACATCTCTGTTAATAGCGAGAATGTTTCACCTTGGAACTTGATACAGAAAAACAATGATATTAATACAAAATCTTGGGTGCTCTACTATTTCTGGAACGTGAGCATCCTGCCCTGATTTTTAACTTGCAAGGGAGTTAGCTTGCCATCTTGAAAGCCAGCCTAAGGAATCAGGCCATAAGATCCAACAGCATCTGTCGTGCAGCTTTCAGAGTTAGGTTTTAAGCTAACAGCAAGTTGACCAGGCTCAAAATACATTTTACAGACTGAAAGAAATTGCTTGGTTTATTCACCTTAATTAATGAATTCAAATAAAAAATTTTACTTCAAGCTAAGTCTACCCACTGCATCTCTGGAATACTGGATTTTTGCTGCCAAAATTCAAGACCTAGCGTTAGAATAAAGACCATGTACACTTCTGGCTTTATTTTGCAGTTTTATGTTCTAGAGCCTTTGTTAAAATACTAACAACCAACCAAAGAAAGTCTATTTGCTAGCGAGCAACACTGTTCAAGATGTGTACCTACAAACAGCAGATGCATATGTCCCTGTCACGTAAGCCCAGGAACATTCCTGTCCTGTATCTGTTTAGGCTGCACATATGCCTCTCAGCAGAAACACGTATACCCTCTCCTTTGGCTTAGCCATCAGCTTTCACTTGGTAGTCTGCAGATCTTCTTGTCTTCAGAAAGGAAGGAGAATACCACACAACCAAAGCAAGGGAACCTCCATCATCTGCTTCCTCTGAAGACGTCCCTTTTTCCTGTTCTCGTTGCCTTGGAGACTCTTATGAAAACAAACCAAGTGTTTCCCACATTCCAGCAAAAGCCCTGCACCCACTATAAAACCATGGCACTACATCAGCATTGATATTCTGGAGTTACTATTTTTTTTTAACCCTGAAGGCACGTGCCATACCATTGTCACCATCAGTGCCTGGAAAATTGCTGCTCCAGCCCACACCAGCAAAGGAAACCCATGCCTCACCACTGCGAATGGCAAACCCTTTGGGGCTAAGAGGTCGCATGAACTAAACACACTACCCAGTGCTGATCACAGCGTAGGATGCTACAGCTACTCAGAATAAGATTAACATATTTGCAAATATACAAATACAAGTTACCACTGCTATAAATTAAAAACGCTGAGCTTCATTCATACCTTTACCAAAGTCCAAACTCCATCAAGAAGAGGATGGTGTGATTACATTTGTGATAAATTCACACAAATATAACACAGAGGTAAAACATTAACAGAGCATGAGAAGATAATGACAACTCTCTCAGATTCTAGTGCCAACTAATGCTCCCACCTCGCTCCTGCTGCCGTGCAGTGGCACACCCCGACCTCTCAGGATAAAACATTAGTATCTTAAAGAGTAATCAACCTGTGCCCCAGAACAAAAGCATTCTACATGAAGAACCGTCAGTACAACCTGCAGAGACTCAATTCTGACCCGCAGCTTTTCCTCTCCATTTTAATTGTGAAACTTTGCTTTTAGAGTACAAATCCATTCCTCCTCCTATCCCAAGCAAGAGAAAACCAGGTTGCACAAGCAGTGGAGTGCCTGGTTCATGTCCATGCACTTACAACAATCAGAATAAAATAAACACGTAAGCTAAGCTGCTTTGGAAAAAGAAATTAGTAAGACACAATGCCTTCCCTCCCCTCCTAACTTGTAACCTAAGCCAGCAAATCCCAGTACTAACCAGTGAAGAACCTGCTATAAGCAAGCATATTTAACACTAGATACCCTCTCACTAGAAAACATCCTGAAGAGTACAAGAATCATAGCTTAATCCAAGCATACAAAACCTGACATCACAAAATCTGATCTCCCAGTGGCTTGACTCACTGCTCCTGGCCACAGGTCTAACATCCAGCTTTCCCTGCCAACTTGCACTTTCTCCTGAGGCAGGACTATTTAGTGCCTGGAATGTTTAACTGAGGAAGAAACAGGAGGCAGAAAAAGTTGCACACTCGCAAAGCTGTGGAACACTGAACAGTGGCATTTGCATGTGTCTCTGCTGCAGACAGAACGTTACATATCTACCACACTCCACCCTTCAAGCTCGGATGCACGACTCAGCCATCTTAAAGCAAGCCCAAATACTCAGCAGATCAAGAAAAAGCTTTTCGTATAAACACAAATCACAACCCTGCTGTTTCTGGTACAGCCACATTGCCAGTTAACCCACTACACGCTGCAGAGCTCAGAACCCAAACATGCCTGTCAGTTCCTGGCTCAAGAAATGGTGATTAGATGAACCCTCCCCTAGGGCTCTGGCCACAGGACAGAGATGGAGAAGCTTGTTCTATCCTTGCTGTTTGGCTTCTGGAGTGGATCGATCCCAGCATGCCTGTGATGGGAAGTGTGATGTCCAAAGCCAGCCTGCCATACCCCTCACTGGCCTGTTACAAACAGTGTGACTACAAGAAAATAAATTCAGTTAGCATGTTTTGGGTCACGTCTTCCAGTAACACAGGCACCCAGCCATCATATTCTCCAAATATGTTTATCTTAGAATAGATCTTAGTATCTTGAAGTATGTATTTTCAAAGTTTTCTAATAAAGCAGCACCTCTTCTCACATAATAAAATTTACTGCTTCTACCTAGACTGGGCTGATTGTGAAAAATAAAGACTTCTATGCAGGTGAAACGTGTTCCAGTACAAATGAAATTCTTAAGAGTTACAGTTTAACTTCATTATAAAGCATTTGACTTTGAAAACTCTGTCCTTCCTTCTATTAATTCAGGGTTACACACTATCAAGAGTGTAAAACCCTTTTGTTCACAAAATCAGGATGCACTAAGAGAACATTTCAGTGCATTTAATTCCTGCTTCAGCAATTCTCATGTAATAAATTCAAGAAGTTATGTTTCTCATTACAAATCATTCAGACACCAGCTAGCCACACTCCCATTTCTGTGCATTCTATTCCCTTTTTTCCTTGCAATTTTACCCATAAAATACACTGGGCCTGAAATTTAATATTTAGTTTTGCTTTACCTCTGTATAAAGATGCATAAGAGTAGTCTGGCTATTTTACTTTTCAGGATTCTTTACCTTCTATAGAGGAGAGATCCCACAGCTGTGACCATTTACTTCCAGGCTTAACTCTGCCTACTCTTCGAATCCTTTTTTCTTGCCTCTGTGATGTAACTGAACACCTACTCCTCCTCCTGATATTTCTTTCTTTGCCAAAATAATACAGAGATCTACCCTTTCAGGATAGTTTTATATATCTAACTTCTCATCTTTTTTCCTCTCATTAGCCTACACATCCAATTCTTACAGATTTTCTAGATTTCTAGTATTTTTTGCTGACATTTGGTTTGGCAATAGCCTGACCATTGACTTGCATTAGTTTTCCATTCACTGCATCTTCACAAGTTTTTATCTGAAACTGATGCCCAGGAGACATCCACCAGGTACATTTACATGGATCATGTTTGCTCAAGTTCAGCACGCTGCACATATTCCCCTTTAATTACATCCCAGTTATTTCAGGCTACTCCTAACTAGTGAAAATCCCCCTGAAGCGTAAGCCACACTCTCAAAACACTTCCATCTCTTCCATCCTCAGTGCTGAATATTCAGAAGCGTAGCAAGCATATTCCACGAGGAAAGACATTAATTAAAAAGCTGAATAGGGCTGGACCAAAAAAAGAGACTCTATCTGCCATATCTTTGCTGTACATCAGCTGTGAACTCCTGATAACCGCTCTGAATATCTTCAAAAAGCTGCAGGCTGTGAAAAAAGCCAACAATGGTTTCACATGGCCCAATATTTTTTCACTCCGTGCTTCCTTGCCACCAGTCAAGATCCACACTGTCCTCATTATCTTATTACACTGTAAGCATATGGGAGGGGAAACAATTTTTACCTCAATTATAAAGCTCCAGTGGTTGAAAACTCCTGACTGCAGACTTGGGGAGGCTCTGGGGATACTGGAAACAAGCTGAGGAATAAAGGAAAGCAGAAAGGTTGGCAGGGGACTGTACAAAGGAGAAGCCAAACTAGTTCCTGATATGAATATAGGGGCAGCTTCACAAGAACCTAAAGATTTTCTTTTTAAAGAAAACAAACCAAAATACACCACTTGATGCATTCTGATGTCACATTCCATCTAAGTGGGGGCTGTCACCAAACAGGGCTGCCTGTTCTTCCCTCCACTATGCACCATCAACTCCTGCTCCCTTCTTGTGTTGGATCCAGTGATCACACAGCTGCAGGATGAACTCCTCAGCTTATCAATGTGATGGAAAAATAACCTGCCAAAAAACCCACCAGAGGATGAAACCAAACTGTTTAGTCTTGTTACATGAACAACCAAGAGTCAGCCTAGAGGAGGAGTGTGGAAATCTGCAGCAGGGTGGGAGAAAGGAAGGGTCCTTCTGGGACCTTCTGCCCAAGAAGACAACAGTACAAGCACTAAACCAAAAGTCTAAGGTACAGAATAAATTACAAGTAGCATGGGATGTAAACTGCAAAATGACAGTATCTTAAGTACTGCAGAAGTAAAGAAAATACTAATGACTGCTTGATGGGAAAGATAAATAATCCTGCAGGAAGGTCTGAAAAGCTTGTATCTTTTTAGTGTTGTTCTTCATAAATCTTACACATGACCGGGTATTTAGGCCAGCTAACCGTGGTTTAGAAGCTCAAGTCCCAAAAGTGAGGAAAAAAACCCCAGCTACAGAATATTAAGCTTATTAAGAATCATTCAGATCAGCAATGCTAGGTAAAAATTACTTTTAATTACCTTTGGAACTAGCAGAATCAAACTCCAAGCGTGTACAAGGACTCGGGGTGTCCCCAAGGACTAGAGAAGGACAAGTCTAGGACTGTTTTAAAAATGAGAAGGAGGAGGACTCGAGGAATTGAGTAGAGATCAGTAAGCTTAACTCTGCTACCCAGAAAGATACCAGAACATATTATTAATCAATTTACAGGCATCTAGGGAATAATAAATGGATAGCAAACAGCCAGCATGAATTTGTCAAGTACAAATCATGTCAAACCAACCTCTTTTCCATCTCTGACAGGGTAACTAGATTAGCACATAAATATGAAATCTCTTCACTATGGCTTCTGCCCCAGTGAGGTACATTTTCTTCAGCAAAAGCAAGCTGCATTTTGCAATTAAGTAAGAAGGTGTAATAGTAGTTTCTAAAATGTTCTCTTTCAACCTGAAGGACGTTTCAAGTACAGTTCTGAAGAGACACGTCCTGTGTTCTTATCTTCACTAATGATTTAGAAGATGAAATATAGACTTACAAAAATATGCAGAAGATGATGATGAAAAGGGTAAAAATAACTCTGGAGAACAAGATCAAAATTTGAAGTTATCTTGGGAAACTGGAAGAAAAGTCAAAAAATCCAAACAAGCCAGTGATCCACACAGGGAAAGTTCAACCCAAAGCAAAAATACGTATTGGAGACACCATGGCAAGGGGACAATGCTGCACAAAGAGAATCAGGAGTTTGTTTAAGCAGCAAATTCAGTGTGTGCCTGACAAAGCAATACCGCTGCAGAAAGTAGCATCTCACCCTGGGCATGTACCAGCAGCAGTGCTGCACACAGTAAGTACAAAGGCAAGCTCCATGCTGTACTTACAACCCCTGATCTACAACACACATCCAGATCATGTCACTGCATTATAGAAGATGACATGGATTAACTGGAAAAGTTCAGAGAAACACAGCAAGAGTAATAATTAAACAGCACACTAAAAAAAAAATGAGTTTGTTTCTTCTTAAAAAACAAACAAAACCTCACAGGCACTGTGGCACTTCAGTCTTCAACCACAATAAGGTTATTATGAAGAGGAGAAGTCAGCCCCATTCCTGTTTTGGGATAGAATGGCAGGAACAGGCTCCATTGCCAGGAAAGATTACCAAGGTTGGAGTTCAGACAAAACTTTCTGTGCACAAGGCTGGCACAGCCCCAGTGCAAGGCACCTGGGGAGTCTGTGAATCTCTTCCCTAAGAACAAATTGAGGCAAACAACTCTCAGTGCACTTATTCCTGCTTCCGGATAGGGAGACAAACGACGAGGAACTCCCAAAGAGTCTTCCAGTCTTAAACTAAGACAACTCCCTGTGATAACAGAGCACATGGTTTCGAGAAAGAGAATACATGAGATCAGTATTTTCAGGTCACCCCCTCGGGTTTACAGGGCAGAGCAGTTAAGCGCCAGTTTGCCAAGCACAGCTCTACCTGAGCTGATAGGCAAAGTAAACACAAGGATCCAGCACCAAGGGAACGCTAAAAACACAAGTTCTAGAGAGGAACTGAAGTTCCCGCCATCAGTTAGAACTTGTTCAAGGGTTCAGGTCAGTTTAACCAGTTGTATGAACTCACTTGGCTCCTGCTGTTCAAATGCATCATTCCTCCTCCCTTTTAAGAGGAAAAATGGAAGCCAGCAAAGTTCTCCTCAGGCTGCACTGTGTATTTTTAGATATCATCAGTAAAGTGCCAAAGATTGAAAATACTGCATTTTGAAAATTACCACCACCCTTGTGCTCACCTACCGAAACCAAGAACTTTCTTAACCAGCTCTTTCCTGGGGCTCAGTGAGCTGGGTGAGGCACGATGCGAGGGCACATCCCAGCACCCAGACTGAGCAGTCTGCCTGACTGCTATTATTATCTTCAGATGAGAACACAGATGTCGTTAATTTGATTTGGATCAGAACATGAGCTGTCAGCTCGACAGTTTTATTCATTTCTGTTTATTAAGTAACTTCTTTCCTCTCCGAGCACAGGACATGCTGTTGATTTGGTTATATGCAAATGTAGTCTGGCAGAGGAACTCTGGAGGCTATTTTCATACCTTCCACATTCATCTTCACACTTTAAATGATGAAGAATTGCAGCTGCAGCATGAGCTCCTTTTAGACTCATCTAAAATGCCAAGGTAAATATTAAATATAAAATCAAGATAAATCAAGGATCTGAAGGGTTTTTTTCATTTTTAGTTATTTTTGGCTTTGCTTTTCTTTTTCATTTTATGTTTAATTTTTCAATAGAAAAGTTGCTTCTTAAAGACATCCTAAAGAAACTAAGTTTTCATTTTTAAAGAAAAATACTTGCTGCCACAAAGCAGTCGCAGCTATTGGGTGGAGTGCTGAGTTTATGCAGACAGATTACTACTACTAATGGCACTAATGGAAATTATCATTCTCTTGCCATCCCTAATTCAGCTCTAATGCATTGCTTAAATGCATGGACTTGCATCAACTTTTTTGTTCTTCCTTTCTGAGAAGGTAAGGAGGTCTTCAGTTGTGTATCATACTTAAATAAGTCTACAAAAGCTAAGTCTAAATATGTCAGTCACCCAGCATGATACTGGGCCAGATGAATTAACACTCAAATGAAAAAAAAACTACTCCTAAACTGTTGTCAGGAAAATTGTCAGGTATTTCAACACGTGCAAAAGGGGTATTTTTTCCCTCATGATCAAAAAATGTTTTAACTTTTCACTGAAAAATGAAATTCATACCAAAAGCTGCTCCAGTTTCTTTCAGGATTGATCTCAAATTTGCCAGGGTAAAGATTTCTTAAGGAAAACCTGTGTTTTGCACAGCAGAAACAAGAAAGGGGCCAAATTCTCAAACTGCTCCATGATCACTACCATATTCTGCCATCATGGTTCTGCTTCCCGGGACAAGTTTCAGAAATCAGAATTCCTGGGACTGAGCCAGTCTGATTCTATGATCATTGACAGCATTCACAGCCTGTGATGCTTCTCCTGCTGCCACCCTTGGCCTGCTGGGTCCTTCCAGACCTCCGAGTGTGGGAGCAGGGAGCTGAACCCCACCCAGCATCCCCCAGCACTGGGCAGTGCCAAGGTTCCAAAAGCTCATAGATCAGTCATGGACAGAACAGGTCAGACACTGCTTCATTAGTAACATCAGACTACTCCAAACTCCCAGCCATACAAAGAGATTTCCTTACATAAACTTAGTGGAATGTAAAGTGATTTAAAGAGAAAAAGAATGAAAATATCAGTTTAGAGGTAAAAAACCAAGTTCATGTATTTCCTTTAATTTAGCATGCTAATTATCAAATTACAAGCAGATGCAAATTCAGAGGCTATATTTAAAGAAGCTAAACTGCTTGTTCCGATGTGGTGCTAACACAACCATTTTCATCCACCCATTCATTACTTGTCATGGTTTTAATTTGTTTGCTTTATGTTTCATTTGTTAGCTCTGCTAGTTACTGCTTCATTTCATCTCTGCTGCGAGCAGTTGAAACGTTAACCTTCCGAACGATGACTGCAACGCACAGCCAAGCCTTGGGTTTTATTGCCACTGGAGAATATCTGAAACTACATTGTTTCGTTTAAATTATTGACAGATTTCTGGCTGGAGTTGTTACGAGCAGAAAGGTACAGGCTCCAGAGCATGTCAGGATTCCTTCTAAATAAACCCAGTATCATAACTGGCGGAAAGCCACACTACTCCCTAGAATATTGGTTACATTAAGGGGTAAGAGCTTAACTTGAAGACTTAAGAGTTCAACTTTTTTGAAGGCTTTTACAACTTCTCATCCTCCCTTGCAAAAACAAAGCAGTCTTTTGAAATGGGGAACTATTAACACTTTTCTTTTCAATAACAATAATAATAAAAAACCAAACCATATACACCCATACAGAATCATAGAATCACTCTGGTTGGAAAAGACCTTCAAGACCATCGAGCCCAACCATCAACCCAGGATTGCCAAGTCCACCACTAAACCATGTCCCCAAGGGCCACAGTCAAATGTTCTTTGAACACCTCCAGGAACGGTGACTCCACCACTTCCCTGGGCAGCCTGTGCCTGATCACTCTTTCTGCAAAGAAATTTTCCCTAATATCCGGCCTGAACTTCCCTTGGTACAACTTGAGGCCATTCCCTCTTGTCTTATTGCTCATCACTGGGAGAAGAGACCAACCACCCCATCACCCTTTCAGGGAGTTGCAAGGAGTGATAAACACATATTAGTACAATTATTTCCCAATACACATAGTTACACTTCAGACTGACCCATCTTAGCATTAACCAAGCAGGTGGGAGGAGGATTCACCTCCCCCTATCCAGCTGGATGGGTCTGCACCACAAACTGATGGAGCTACTGCTAAGTGCTCAGAGCCTGGGTATCTCTGAAGAAGAAACCTGGGGGCTAACATCTCACTTGCACACAGAGATCCTGTCACCTGTGTGGAATTTGGGTTCCCACCATGCACCAGTTCAGCAATACATGTTTCAAGCTTTGACAGCTATCATTGCATCTCCTAAATTTATCGATGCATATTGGCACACTTCCAGAGGGGGGAAAACCCAAACAAAAAACCCCCCACCACTCAAAACACAAACTCCAAACAGTACAAGACAAAGCTGTTATTACAGAAACACACAATGGTGTAAATAACTTCACCTTGCTGGAGTGAGCCCTTCCTCGTTTTCTCTTTGGGGAACAGAAAACATCATTCATTTCTCCTTCCTCTTGACTCTTGTCTTGCTATGGCAGCTCCACCCCATAAATACAGCATCAGTTAGCCAAGTAACATAGGAAGCTGAAGAAATGCTAGCTCCAAAAGCCAAGGCTGTGATTGCAGCTTCACTTCAAAGAAGATCTGAACTCTCTAATTCATGTATTAATGATTTCATCTAGTCCCTGAGTACAACTTCAGGTGCCGACCATGTGGAGAGAGGAGAATATTCACTCACTTGTACAGAGAAAGGGCAATAAAGAGCAAGCCAGAAGATGCCCTGAGGGGAAGAAAATTAAAGCCATCTTATGGTTTTGCACCCAACAGTATAAAAATACTGAGTCTCAGCACTATAATTGAGTCTAACAACCACCTCCCAACATGAACCATGAAATGAGAAGATAAGGTTTGTAACTTCACAGCCATCACCACGCTTGGCAGGATCACTGCCAATGCACCAAAGGCTTTCACCAGAGCAGATCTTTGGCAACCAAGCAGGACACGGGTATATGCATGAAACTCTTAAAACACATGCAAGATTTTCCAGAAGCAGCTAAGGTCACAGGATCTGGAAGTGAAAGCTCAAGGCATAACACTGAGTTTGAGAACATCCACAGCAAGTTAGTTTTATCAATGCCAAATCCTTGCCAGTATTTTGCATTATGCTTCTCTTCAAATGCTGGGCAAGTCACAAGAACAAAAAAATTGCTTTATGGTTTGCCATCTATTCCAGATAAAGATTCAAGTCCTAGACATAAAAAGCCAAATCCATCCACTTCAGGCAAGTGACAGAGGCAAAACAGGTGGCAATGTACAGTAGTGATGTCCCAGCAAGAGAAGTGAGAACACCAAATAGGAACAAGCTGAATACTGATATACACACCTTAGAGCCCATCAGCACTGCCCAACTCCAAAATCAGGTGTTGAAAAATACCCACCTAGGTTTATCAGCAATAAAATCACAGGTATTTGGTTAAAGATGGCAACACAAACAGTGATCTTGTAAAGTAGAAGTATTAAGGCAAAAGAGTTGCCGAGGAGATTTTCTTCATCAGGCTTTGCCAGTGTATTGCAAGGGGGCAGGGAGGACTGTGTACCAAAGCTCCAGGAGGTAGAGCAGGAACAAGGCATTTTCCAAAGGACAGATGTATAATGTATGTTAAAAAATACAACCTTAACCACCTGATGGTAATCCCACCATGCAAAAGGCTACCAAACTTTCTGGGAGAAATCTGAGTAAAGAAGAAACCGGAAAGACAAATACATTCTTCTCATTCCTGATTACTGAGAGATGACTGAATAGAGGGTACGGAATAGGCAGAAAACAGAAAATAAAGGAAAAGCATCAATATGGGAACAACTTCTTTGAATTCTCGTAAATTGATGAGGGAAAAGCTGTGGCAGCACACGAACAGTGTGCCTTACCTGAGTATCATAAAGAAAAAAGAAAATCCTGCAGCAGTGTGGCTTTAACCCCCCAGCAAGCTCACCACACAAAGGCAGGAGGGCACCACGATGCCACCCCATCATACACCAAAACACAACACAGCCCTGTGACTGCAGAGCAGCACTTCTGACCCCCAGCAAAGGCCACCCAACACAGCACGTACCTCCTGCCTTTAAGCTCAGCTCACAATCCAAACGCCCCACCCCTTTGACCAGGAATGCTGACCCTGATATTCTCCTGGTTCAACTTCACTGTACATGTCCCTGTTCTCTACAGAAACCACTGCCACATCCTACTCAGTCCTCAGGCTCCTCCTCATTCACATCCTGACTTCCAACACCGTTTTTTAATCACAAAAGAAAGCATTCTTGATGGTCAAATAAGTTCTGGTTTAAATACATTTTTGAAGTACATAACAGAGCAATCTTATTACTACCAGTTTCCTCATCACAACTTAGCTTCTTAGCTCGGATGCAAAGTTTTCTGTGGCTAGAACTACACCAGTATGTGCTCAGTTCAACTTCAGGTCTACTGCAAGCTGCTGTTTCTGTAACGTGCGTGGCTTCCATAACCAGCAAATCTGAAGGGGAAAGGCACAGCCAGTGTGCAGAACATATATAACACACAGCCAGAACATAGGACACAAGCATTAATTACCAATCCAGAGACGTTCAGCAGGCTTCCTCAGCATCGTATTTTCCAGCAGGATGGCATTAGTGGCAATGGACAGATGCGTGGCTGCTACACAACCCTCCTCCAAGAGCTATCTGTCTCACTGGCACTTGACAAATTAATGTTGTTATGAATATGCATGGAATCACACTGTTCTACTGCCAAAGAACCCAGCCATGTTAAAAGACCAGCATAAATCAGTGACTGCAGAAGAACAGCGAGATCAGCAGCCCTGTCAGTGAATCACCTAAGTGTAATTGAAACAGGGAGACCTGAAGGGTGAGTGGCACCTTGGGTTTCTCACTCAGTCTCCGGCACCAAAGGGGTTTCCCAAACACAATGCCCTCCCCCCCAGTGCTGCAGGTACCAGAGGTAACTGCTCTGAGGCTTCTCCCTTCAAGGCATCCTCAGTCCCACTGGTTATCTCATGGCAGATGCTCTCACCGGGCTAGAAAAAAACCCCATCCCACCCACTGCATTCCACGTTTTCAAGCTCTATGAGCAGAAGTGGTTTTAGTGGCTTTGAGTGCATACAAGGCACAGCTTTTGCTTTTATAGAACAAACAAATTTTTGTCATGCTTGCCCAATAAAAGCAGAAAGTCAGTAAATGGTTATGGTTCCTTCCATTCCCTGCAGCCTAACAAACACCCTCCATCCAACACGTTGCTCTCACAAAAGCATAACCCCACCTTGTACTGCCACTTGGAGCAAAGACCTCAGTACTTCCTACCCAACAAGCCAGGTCCTTACCATCTCAGGGGCTTCCTGCAATAATACTAGCTGAAACGCAAACTGAACATTTCTTTACTGAAATATCCAAGACATTTTAAGACCACAAGAGCTCTGCTTTTTCTTCAGCTAATGCACATTTAACTGAGCTACAGACTAATTTATTAATTAGCTGGTATGGGCTTAGCACATGCATGCTGTTTTTCTCAACTCCAGTAAATCACCAACCTGTTTTAATTTGCTCTCCAATGGCTGGCATGAGAAAGAAGTGCTTCAGATGCTGTACCATTTTATCCACAAAAGCTGATGAAAAAAACATCTTTTTAACTCAAATACAAGAAGATTCAGCAGCAAGTCGGGGGGGGGAATCACCCTTTTATTTTTAGCAAAAGAGTCTGATCACATCTTGCTTATAGCTGTAAGTTTTTACTACTGCACAATGCTACAACTGCATACATGAGCTTGATAGTGTGTTATCTGTGTGTCTCATCTGCCACTGTTCTCTCAGAAATCTACAAAAAAGTTATGCAAGTTTGCAAAACACAAAAAAACCCCAGAACCAACAAAAACAAAACCCAATAGTAACAATGGGTCTGGTATCAAAGGAGACTCATTTCTTCATTTAAAACACAGTTGCTGATTTGATGGTCGAAGTCGTTAGGAACAGAAGATCTGTATTTTTCATTCCACATCTTTCCTGGTTTGCCTTCTCCCAGCTCTCTCTGGAGCACAGAGTTAGTGGCTTCACTGCCATCACCTTAGTGCCCTACTCACAAGTTACCAGTGGTTACGAGAGTCCCCAGCTCTGGACTAGGGATTCACAGCTCTAACAAACCATTGCAACACTGCCTGAAGGAACGGGCCCCTCATTGCAAACCCAGTAATCTCTTTGTGAAGGCACCCTGCCCATGAGCAACTACAAATAGGCAAAAGAAGGATGCTTGGGGTTTTCTTTCTTTTAATTAAGGCTGTATCCACACACAGAACTGTTACTGCTTTGCTCTGAACACTCTTTCAAATCATTTGACTACAACACCATAGAATAGGCTGCTACAAAAACTGGAACCTTCCTGATTAACTCACCGTTGTCCCTTTGCCAGATCCTGTCATCTCTTCTCATTAAAAATCATTTTATTCCACAGTTGTCCTATTGACTTATAAAGTCCTAGAGGATGTAAGAACCTGGCACAGTACGCCTGCCTCAGACAAAAATACAACTGCTGGAAACCAGGCATTTTATTTCCAACTCTTTTAGCAGGCTAAGTGTGTCATCTATCAAAAAGATACCACTGGAAATAGCATACTATGACCATCAGGGACAGAAGTGTCAATGGCATCAATCACACTTGGGTCAGCAAACATCAGAACCACGGCAGGCAGCGCAGGTTTAACATCACTTTCACTGGGCTAATGGGGAACAAGATGATGGCAAAGTGTCAGAGGGGACATTCTGAAGAGAGAAACGAACCAGTGCCTTACACTGGTGAGGGGTTAGAGAAGCACCCTAATTACAACCCAGGCAATAGATGCAACTTCGACTGTATTAAAATTATTTGAATTCTAGCAGGTTACTTTATAGATTAAGATAATGTTACATTAGCAGTAAAGAAGGGCTGATAAAAGAAGGATTCTGCTACAAAATGGTGATCTTGTAACACTGGTCCACATATTCTTATCTCAAAATGCTCCAAAGCTTTCACTGAAAGTTAGTGTCCAAGTTTGAATACACAAGATATTCCTTCCTAGAAAGTAAACTCCCCCTTAGTGTTCTTTAAGGTAATGCTTCACTCCAAGTACAGACTCTTTCTTCCAAAGTTCATTTTTAGTCTCATCTGGCATCACCTGCAATCACACACATGGGAAGCTTGTGTAGCAATATCAAATGTGGTATCTGCATTGCCCTGCCTTTTTTTGTTTAATTACTATGCAATTTGAAATGCACAGTTTTAATTCTCTACTAAAAGAGTTACACTTTGGTGCGGGTTCCCTGGACAGTTCTAAAGCTCATCATTGAAATCCCACCTGGAGGTCAAACCTGACCAGAATGTAGTATTCAAACCAGAGCAAAATGAACAAACACTGCAGGATGTTTCGAATTATTTCATATCCACAGGTTTAAATAACATCATCCCAAACCGGCCAAACCCGATGGATCAGAGTTTTGCAGCATTTCTCTCAAGATGCACAAGTTACCTCGTGGTCTTCTGATCCTTGAGAGTGAAATTCAAACAGCAGTAGGATTACGGCTTACAGTGGGATTAAGTTTTACAGTTTAAGCCATAACCAAAGTCAATTTTGCTACAGGTTGAACGTCTGGGAGGGGGGAAAGCAGGAAACAAACCCAAGCAGGTCATCTCCTCCCAAAATACTTCTGGACAGCATGAAGAGAGAACTGCCTTCAAGGGAAGCCAGCGCTGGCTGAGGTCCCAGGTCACTACAGCAAGCCCTTGCCCAGCAGCATGCTGTGGGTGCAGGGCCAGGATGTGACAAGATCAGAAACCTCCCACAGCTGCAGCTCCACCAGAGACATGGTCAGGGTGCACTCAGCCAAAGAACGAAGCAGAGCCCAAGGAAACAACTGCTGCTTAGCGATTTTTTAATTGCTTTCAAAAGCTGGGTCTCGAGCTGAGCCACCATCATCACCTCTGTCACCCCTAACCACACTGCCAGATCCCCAAGGCAATATAACAACATTTGGGTTTCTTCTCACAATTTTTATTGTGTGGTCTTTTTGCTAACCCAGGACTTAGGAACAAGAGCTGGCAGTTGCTATTCCTGCAGTGTTCTGGACAAGAACATAAATTTCATCTTGTGTTCACTTTATCTGCTACTTAATATTATGTCAATGTTATTTGACAAATATGCAAGAGGTGAATTGTCCCTCTACTTCATTCTTACAACTCAATCGATCCAGAGCCAAACAACTATCAATACATTTTTTCACCAACTTCTTTTTTTAAGACTACACACTCACCAATCACTGTTTTTCCACTACAGCAGAATCACATCAATTAAGCAGTACCCTAAAAGTAACTTGCAAAAGAAACTTTTATACCTGCTTTTCACTAAAAATCAAAACCCAAGAGAATCGGCTCCTTTTTAACAGGTGCCTTCGTTTTTATTTTTTAACCTTTCTCATTTCTCTTTGGACACCAAAAACCTGCAGGAATTGCAAATTGGTCTTTAATCAACAACCAGACCCTAAAGCTGCACACTGGCCTTGGACAGCTGTCCCAGAGTGAACACTAACTAGTTAGTTACCCGTTAAGCAAGTAGTTCCTTGCAACGTTGAGCTACGGTCACTGGTGGTAACCAAAGACCTCAGTGTTTCGCAGTCTTCCTGTGCCCAACACCCAACAAAGCGAGGAACCTAACAGGATTCTTTAGTGCTGCTACTGAGGGGAAGGAGGACATCTGCACAGTGCCCCAGCAGTGCTTCCTGAGGACTCTGCCTGCCTCGGTGACCATGACAGCTGGCCACCTCTGCAGGGCTAGGGATGAGCACAGTGTCTGGAAGAGGAGTTGTGCTATCTTATTTTGATTAACATAAAACCAATAATAAAAATAGGCATGTACTTCTTATTGTTTCCTTCCTTGCAGTCCCAGATTTCTGGACATTATTAAATATTCTTTGTTATAAAAGTTTCATTAAAGAGTAACAATTTTTTTTTTTCTCAGAATCAATGGATGATCCCAAATCCAAAAATCCTCTCATTCAGCACCAGCGTGGCAACTCGTGCCAGTGAAGTGGAGAATGACAGAATGCACCAGGTTTCACTCTCTTCTGCCGTGCCCACAGTGAAAAGACGAGAGGAAACAGCCTTAAATTGCAGCAGAGGAGATTCAGATTAGACATTAGGAACTACTTCTTCCCTGCGAGGGTGATCGGGTGTGGGAATGGGTTGCCCAGGGAGGTGGTGGAGTCCCCGTCCCTGGAGGTGTTCAAGAGGTGTCTGGATGTGGCACTGGGTGCTGTGGGTGAGTGGGGATGGAGGTGGGGGTTGGACTGGGTGAGCTTGAAGGTCTCTTCCAACCTCCTTGATCCTCTCTCTTCACACTAGATTCCTCGTGGGGACTGATGTAGGCACCCTGGCAGCTCGTGGGGCTGCCTCTGGCTTAGTGGGATTAGTCTGCACAGTAACACAAGCACTCACTCCTTTCTCACATGAAACACATCAAGTGCATTTACGTCCTCTGGCTGCCTCCAGCACCTTCCACACCAGCTACCTGTGATGAGCCATTTGGCACCAGGCACATGGTGGGCAGTACCAACATGAGCACTGTTCTGACACAGCATTATTAACCACCTATGGAAGAAACTTAGATGAATTGCACTTCACCCTCAAGGTACCTACATCTAGGTGCAAATGCCAAGTAAGAGCCTGAGAAACCAGAGCAGAACACACAGTGTCAGACCCAAGGAAATATGATCTTTCTCCTGGCCTACAAAATGCACTGGAGGTCCTTCATTCTGGGCAGACACCGCCCGAGACATCAACCCAAAGCACACATTGAGGTCCCTTCCAAGCCCTAGGATTCTGTGATTCTGTGATTCTCTTGCCTTTTCCCAAGCTCACTCCTAGCTTCAGTGCAGTTATTAGCATAGCTCCGTGTGCCCCAGCAGAACAAGCAAGAACTGTGCCACTACCCAAGGAGGCCAGGTGGCCTCTACCTGTCCAAAGCTCTCCTCATGGAGACCAACACCAGCAAGGTAAGGCTCTGGGTAACACACAGCTGACCTGTGTTGGGGGAAAACAGAATGCAAACCTCCACGTTGCTCCGTAAGAGGCAGGAGGCAGCACATCCCCACCACCAGCAGGATCTAGCTCAACAAGCAAAGAGATCAGTGAAGCACAAAAGTCATCAGTGAACTATTCCTAACAGTTGCGCAGACAAAAAAAGAGATGCAGAATTAAGAAAGATCACTTTTAAAGCAACAAAAATAGGACAAAATATCAGATATTTTTTCTGTTTGTCCCCTTTCTAGGTTTTACAGCTGAGAAAGAAAGAGCATCAGATTCACCTGCATGCCAACTGCACTACAACAGAAACCCACCATAAACCTCATTTAACTGTTTGCTTAAATGTGTTTACATACTGTGCTGATACTGCAATTAATTTGTCCATTGTGCTTTATGACACTGCATTTTATCTACTGAAACAGTCAACCTAGCTTTAAAGAAACCAATTACATATATTGTTTGGCACACCAGTAAAAGAGAGAGAAACAACTTTCCCTTCATACTCAAAAAGGGATCTTCTACCTTCTACAGGTAACATACAGGACCACGGTGAGTAAGAGTAACTCTACTACACAGTGCTAGGTGTGTCAAAATAAATGCAATTCTGAGTGCTTTTACATAATAGAAATACTGCTGTGTGACACTTCGTAAGCTTCATGCTTCCTCCAGGAGGATATGCAAACATTTATTTTCTTGTGAAATTTTTTACATTGCTGATTTTGTTGTGCTCAGAAACATCCCAGATGCATCACACAACACTTGTGGGACAAGAGGAGTTAAAGACAATCTCAGATGAGACAGTAACAAACATTTAAATGTCCTTTTCCTTGCAAAGGGAATCTTCAAACCAGCCTCTGAAATGGACCAAAGAAAGATCAGGAGACTTAGCTGCTTCTTGCAGTCAAGATCTTAAAGCACTCCCTACCCACTTACACATGCTACATGAAGTGAGCAGATACTGAACAGTCTGTTAAGATTTCTTACTGAGAAATACTTCCCTCATCACTCAAGACCTGTGCCACACCTTGGGACAAGAGATAAACCACATCTTGATGCTGGTGTGATGGGAGTAGCACAAGAAGAGCACCTGTAGACACTTCAGGATCTGGAAGATGTTGAGTTCTACAACTGAGAAGCTGCTCGTGGGACTGTTGTGTCCCAGACCTGGCTGCTCCCGTTAGACTGCTACAATTGGCATTTTTTTATGTGCTTAAAACCAACACACGACTGTTTCATGCACACAAGGTTGCAGAGTCATTTCCACAAACAAATCATCTCTCTCGCTGACCAGAGCCACACATGCTGCAAACACCGCTCTGACTGCTGCACTGCCGAGGCAATTCCCACTGTCCTCAGATGCTCCCGGCTGGCGCAGGCACATTTCAACACACAAACTTCCATGCAAAAATTCACCGAGAGATTTGGCAGGAGCATAACTGCTAAATGAGCAGCAATCAAGCAGTTCACCCAATCAGTTTTCTAATTCACCACAACTGCTATAAATACTACCCATTATTACTGAATGTAGCTTTTAGGGGAAAAACATGCAAACTTCCTGCAGTATCTAATCTATGTGAAAATTATACAGAACATCCCATTAAAATCTAAGTAAACACTCTGGCATACTCCTAATGTATGTGCATAGATTACTTGGGTGTACTTCTAGGATAAGTACCATTTGATGTTCACATTATTGGTGGATATTTAAAGTTGATTACCCTAGAGGTAAGATATAATTGGTAAACAAGGAACATATACAGAACAACAACATAATAACCACAAGTTGTATTTATTTCACAATGTATCCCCACACTCAGGACAATAGTTCAGTAAAGATGCTAATTACTTTTTAAACTAACAAAATGAAATCAGAAAGTACCAAGAGCATCATTTTTTCATGATATCACATTATGAGCTGAACAGAAGAGCTTAGTGAACTTCACTTTTACAGCACCAAAATGGATACAGCGCTACTTGGAAACTGGAGCTGCACTGCGGACACGGAGGCTGAACAGGAACTCCCAACAGGCAGAGCTTTCTGCAGGGCTGTGCCCACTCACCCTGGGTCACTTCTGGAGAGAGACTGACACAGCCCAACTGTACCTCTCAGGGCTCCACTTAAAGGCATCTTTTCAGCTCACAGCAATTCAAGCAAGGAAAGCTCCACTGGCCATGGCAAAGGCTGCTGTTCATTTCAGCAGCAAAGCACTGGAGATGTAAGAACAAACATGCAGCAGCAGATAGTAGGAGGAGAAACAAAATGGATGTGGGTAATAAAAGAATTAACAGAGAGGAGACACTGGTGTGTTCACTAAGTTACTGAAGAGATCAGTCAGCTCACAGATGTGATGGCAGGGACATGTTTACCTGGCTAACACATATTTAATTACCTGTACTATTTCCCCTCTTCAGTGTAGGCACCTTGTCTAGACCATCTGATTACCACCAGCTGTAAGCTGCTCCTGGCTTTTCTCTCTCTTTTATCTCATTTGTCCGATTTTTCAGATGGGTTTCACTAAGCAGTATGGTGCAACTGCAGCCTCCTTCCAGACCTCTGCCTCCTTATCACTGAGGCATTGACAAATTGTTGTTCTTTGGTTTTTCCCCAGTGCCGACCTGAATTAGCCACTATCAGACACAGCAATGCCAGGCCAGCAGCCTCCCTGGTTGCTGAAGTGACACTGCTTCTCAAGATGGAGAATAGCTTCATTTTCTGTGGGTGTGATGTCTTGAACTAGGGACAGGGACCCTCATCCTCTACAACACCTGATGTTACAGCTGGCAGCCCAAGGGACTATCTGAAAACAAAACCTAGGGAAAAGACCCTTTGCATTGAAAGCATGATTGAATAATGTGCATAACAATAAATAAAACCTAGATAAATAAAAATAATTATAAAAAAATAAAAAAGGCTATTTAAGACTCTGTCCTATGCAGCTACTCGTGCTCGTATCTGTCAGTAAATGCACAGCCTGACTGGATTTGTATACAAGACACCTCAGGAGCTTCCCTGGAGACAGCACTGCCTCCAGAAGTGGAGCATCACCAGCACATATCAAACCGGTTCTGAGTACAAAGCCATGACCTTCTAGAGGAAAGGAAACTTTCTGAATCACTGCTGAAAGACAAGGTGGGAATCTCACAGACACCTCCCTGACAACAGATGCACTGAAAGACCTTGGAGCAGCAGTCTGAGCCTTCCCCACGTAAAGACGAGACTCCAGCAGTCAGCTAGATGAGGCAATAAAACACTCAGGAAGAAGGAATGGGCTCTGGTTAAATCCTACCCAGAGCAGCCATAGAGGAAAGTCTGGCTATAGACTGCTTCAGCACTGATGTCAGCTCTGGGAACGGCCAGATGCAGCTGTCAGGTATGAAACTTCATTCAGTTGAGCCATCACATTAACATGTGAGCAGGGAAAAAACTATGAGCTGCAACACTGAGCCATGCAATTTTAGGTCTCGGTGCTGTTTTTTCAAGGACACAGCAGCAAGAACAAAGCATTTTGTGACACTTCTCTTTTAAAACAGTAGTGTACTTGGAGCTTGTATGGCTTGTGAAGACCTGGCCCCAATTTGTGGAATGCTTGTTGCCCAGGGACACATTAGTGAGAACAACCCTGCTAGCAGTGCCCTAAGGAGAATGGGAAAGCTCCACCCT